>CM023860.1:38441921-38559421 GCA_013389735.1 Phaseolus lunatus | reverse complement strand
AACCGAGTTAAAGTACATTTAAAACACTCAATAAATGAATGCAATGATAGTTATGGAAGCTCACCACAAGTCATCACCATATTCCACCAAATCTGGGTAAAATCCTGAGAAATCAGCTAATACTAATTTAGTGAGAGATATAACTTTATGAAAGATATTCTCTAAATATACCAGTATACCGATACATCTTTCTATAAACCAGGGAATCATACTAGAAATGAGTTAATATTGATATTTGATAGATTCAGTCTATCACAACAGAGGCTCGTGAATAAACACTATAAATATACCCTCTACAAAGGTGTAAGGTACACTTTAATCAGTTTTCACTATACACTCTTAACACACAGAGTACTTACTTGATCATTGGAGTACCCTTTTTAGGTCAATCCCGATCGAGCACCAACAATTAAAGGAGGAGACTTGAAGTAAGGAGCGAGGAGGCGACCGACACATCACCAGTTGCACAACCAGTCCCAGGTATTATCTAGTCCACTTTGTCTATACAAGTGCGGTTATGATCCAAGTAAATCTCATTTGAAATCTCCTTTAAATGTTTTATTTTCCAAATCTGTATTTATTTGAATTAGTTGATTCATATATTAATAGGTTGAAATTACTTATATAAAAGTTTGTTGACTATATAGAGTATTTTAACAAATTGAATTATCGTATCAACTGGTTGAAAACACTTAAAGTTTTTTAAAGGATTTAAAAATGATTTGTTTTCTTTTTGTCTTTCTATTAAGTGAAATCAACCAGTTATATTTCGATAAATGAACTGATTTTTTTTATGGTGATTTTATCCGTTAAAGAAAATAATTAGTTAGTTTTAAAAATCAATTAAATGATTTTAACAAAATATTATTATGTTTATCAAACTATTTTTAATTAATTTAAACTAATTTCACTAAATGATCAAACTATTCTAACAATATTTCTTAGCCAATATGTAAAGATGTTGTTTGATCATTTAACATAATACTTTTTAAGAGAGAAAAAAAAAGTTTTAAAATCATTCTTGAAGATTAGATTTCAATCTTGGATCATTCTTATGATGTGAAGTAGGTTTTGGGTTATAATTTATGTTGTTATTCATTTGTATCAAAGCCATGTGTATTTGAACTTCATTCTTCTTTACTGTATTGTATTGTAAACAAATTTAGATAGGATTTCTGAAATCTGTGTGTGGTTAAGAGTGTTGTGTGTTCTTGAAGGGTTCAAGATCAACATTCTTGGTTGTTTTTGTAATCTTGTTTGATTGCTTTATTAATTTTCAGTGGTGTGTTGAGTACTGGATGTAGCTTTTGGTTAAGAGTGAACCGATATAATTCTTATGTTATCTCTCTCACTCTGATTTTTTTTTATAAAAGTTCTCTTATTAGGCATCACTATGAAACTTGACATCCCTGTTAGGCTGACACCTGAAGTATCAACAATCATCTTCCACCACATCAAAAAAGTATTATTAAAAAATGAAAAAATAAATAAAGAAAGGAAATACAAGCAAATATAGGGGATTAGACCAAAACTCATATATAAAAGCCTAAGAAAAGGGATACTTAGATAATCTATACCTGTTAATAAATAATTCTAAGAAAAGACTAGATAGAAGCCTATTATACCAATGAAATTGTTCTCTGTGAAAATTTGCAAGTTGGTCAGCACATGCATTACCTTCACGGTATATGTGAGAAATCCTAAACCTAATTTTCCCATAGTATTCAAGAAAAGTATTCCACTTATTACGAAGAATCCAATGAATGTTAGTCCTAGCAGTAAATACAGCACAAACCAAGGTAGAATCACATTCTAGCCATAAACTAGTCAGACCCATCTTTTTAGCTTCTTCAATGGCATGTATAACTCCATAAAACTCAGCAACCAAATCAAGAAAAGCAGAGAAACCACCAATAAACTCCCTTATACTCCCACGAAAAATATCACCACAAGCAGTAAGACCAGGAAAACCCCTAGCAGCACCATTAGTATTAATTTTAACCCAATCTGGTGTTGGAAATTCCCATCTAACAGGAAGAGGATGAAGAACTTTGCCACTACGATTATGAATACCAAATAACTTAAGCACATTGAAGTCAACCATATCATTCATCATAGAGCTTTTAGACGAATTACCCACTAGGCAAGTGAAATCCTTAATGGTGGAAATTTCCCTGGAAAGATCAATCTTATCCTAAAATCTAGCATAATTTCTCATACATCATACTATCCAAATAGAGAAGGTAATCACATCAAATTTAATCAAATTAACCAAAGGAATACCATCGCTCTTAATAAAAGAAAGGAGATCATCCACATTAGAGAAGTGAGAATTAAGAAAAAATTGTCGAACCCAACTCCAAATATGCAAAGCATTAGGACATTCATAAAATAAATGTTGAATAGATTCTTCCTGCTTTTCAAAAACTGTAAACATAGAACATAAATGTAAACCTCTATGCTGAATGTGTTGATTTGTAGGGAGTTGTACTTGAAAATTTTTTCAAAGTACTACATTTTTGGAAGGAGGAATATATTTAAACCAAATGATCTTACCCCAACCACAAGGAACTCCTAGATTTAAGAAAAATTTCCTAGCAGATTTGAGAGTGAAATGACTAGAGTCTTCCTGAGTCCAATTAGGAGTATCATGTTTCTGCCTAATCATGATATGTTCAAACAAATGATTCACCTATTGAAAAGTTGATGGAATAATCCAATCACAACCATTCTAGAATTGTGAAGCTACAGTCACCAGGGTTCCAAAACCATCAAGTACATACCCCTGCAATGTTTGATAAACAAGTAGAAGAACACCATTTTATCATTTCAGAAATTAATATCAGTACCTGTACCAATAGTCCAAGAGGTATGTTCCAAAATAGTGTCATAAAACTATTTAATGTCAGACCAAATAGAAGAGGATCTATAAGGCAATTGGAGTTGGTACTTAGATTTAAGAACTCTAGCTTTCAAGAGAAGAGACCAAGGCTTATTACTATAAGCAAAGTTCCAAGTAAGCTTTAGAAGCATTATTTTTGTATGAAGGTTATTAATCTTCAATCCTCCTTTATCAAGAGGAGAACATATCTTAGCCCAGCTAACCATAGATATACCTTTTTTCATGATATCACCAATCTAAATAAAATTTCTGATCCACTGCTCAACTTTCTTAAGAATAGAAGCAAATCATTTATACACATTAAAACTATAAGCAAGGAAAACAGTAACCACAGTATTAACCAACTCGATCCGACTCATCATGCTAAGAGATTTATTTCCCTTTTCAAGACGCAAGCTTCAATTTGACTTCATCAGCCAAAGGTTGAAGAAATCTGGGCTTTGGAGCACCAACAAAGATAGACATCCCTAAATAGTTAAAAGGTAAAAGGTCATGACTGCATGAAAGATAACATTGAATTTTTGTAACGAATCTTACCTAACACTGGTGCAAAAAGGCAAAACAAGTACGGCTATTTTAAATTTATAAATGCGGTTGTATAGCCGCATTTGATCAACACGCACTTGTGAATCAAAGAGATAAGACTGCGACTATATAGCCGCACTTGTAAATACCATTTACAAGTGCGGTTATTTGAAATAACCGCACTTGTATATGTCAAAAAATTAAAAAAAATTCAAAAATTTAAAACACCGCCAAAGTTGTGTGAAGGCAGCATTGATGAAGAGTGGCACGGGAGCGCCAGCAACAACGGCGACAGTGGAAGCGGCGGCGGATAGGGAAGCAGTGATGGAGCAAACCAAAAAACCCACAAGAACCCGCGAAAGCAATGAAAGAGTACTAAACAATGCAAGAAACCAAACAATGTAAGAAAAACGAAAAAGATTTATACATGAAGAGTGGCACAGGAGCGCCAGCAACGGCAGCAGCGGATAGGGAAGCAGCGAAGGAGCAACGAATGCCAGCCAATTAAACAGTGTTTCAAGACCACCAATGCAAGGAAAAAAAAACATATATAAGAAAAACGAAAACATCTATGCATATATTTGTGAAGATGAAGAGGAAGAAAGAGAGCTCAAGAAACTTACATTGGCACAAATGGAATGCATATGCAGCAGAAGGAGATGAACTCAGAACGCAAACGCGAAACGAAGGCAAAGACGAGAAAGAAAGTATGAAATTGTGTGGCGTGCTTCAAAATTTAAGGTAAAAAGGATTTACGAATGCGGCTATTTGTATAGCCACACTTGTAAATCAAAGTGCTTGATTTACTAGTGCGGCTATACAAATAGCCACATTCGTAAATCAAGCGCTTTGATTTACAAGTGCGGCTATATAAATAGCCGCATTTGTAAATCAAAATAATTTCAAAAATGCCACTGCGTTTTTTACGAAAACGAGTAATGCAAAAGCCACACTAAATAAAGAGTATCATTTTCTTCTTTTTGCACTAGTGTAATTATCCATGGTGAAAAACTACTTTTAGAATTGTTAACATACTTTTAGAAATCAAGTTTATAGATAAAAAATAATTAGTTGTTATATTGATTAAATTAGATACTATTTTGGAGACTAAAAAAATCATTGGTATCTAAATTAGTTTCTTTCATAAATAGTTTCTAAATTGGTATCTAATTAGTTACCAAGGTTTTAGCTACCAATTATTTAGATTATAAAGTTGGTAGCTAAAACATTGATAACTAATTATATACCAATTTAGAAACTACTTATCAATAATAAAAACTAATTTACATACCAATGATTTTTTCAGTCTCTAAAAGAATAAATAATTTATTTAATACAACAACTAATTATTTTTTGTCTCTAAAATTGGTTCTATTTAATGATTTTTGTGTAGTGTTTGTCCTCATACATCCTTAAAAAAAATCAAAATATCCTCACAATCATCACATCACTCACAAATTTCAATAAACTTTCTTCACAAATCCACTCTAACATACACTAATTCAAACAGACTCACTTTATTCATACTTTCCTCTCAACTTCTCACATATCAACTCCCTAAAATTCTCACACTTTCCTTCCTCAATCCAAACACAACCTAAAAGATATTAGAGAAAAGGATAAAGTTTTGCGACATTAATTATATATACTGCATTAAATTAATGCATATATTAATATATTATATAAATAATTAAATACATAAATTATTGTTATTGTTGTTGCTTTAATATATTAATCTTTTTATTAATTTCTTGTAATGTATTTAATGATATCAAATTAATAATTAATATAATACATTAATATATTTCATAAATGATATTAATTAATATTTAAATACATATATTAATTTTTTTATATATTTTAAATCTATTTAAATGATCAATTCAAAAAGAAAATTAAGAAAAGAAATTAATAAATGTTGATTCATTTTCATTGACCTTGCATCTATATAAAGCCGAGATCAGATATTCCTCAATCAAGTAAATTTCCACGAAGGACACAAATAATGCTTTTAGCCATCTTTAGAGTTTGAACAAATGGGCAAAGAAGACGCAGGCATATACTTTCCTAAGAGTGATGTTAATCTCAAAATCAAATTAAGGAAGTGCAAAGATATTATATATATAATTCATTAGATTCATATACTTTTCTAGTTTTTACACATATTTTTCTTCATTATGTTGTTTATTGTAGAACATTAGGTAAATCGGAGAATGAGTTCTTTTATCTTTAGGATGAAATGGACTCAAGAGGAATGGGAAGAGGTATGATAGAAGGATTAAAGGAGAAAAAGAGAAATATTTATTGATGATTGGTAAATATAGGTGTAATGTTAATTTCTCAATGTAATGCTACATTTCACAGTAATTATAAGAAGAAGAAAAATCTGAATTTGAGTTTTTAATGTAATATTAATTGTTATTGTTATTATTATTGTTTTTTTGGTATAAATCCCATTACTTTCAATCCCTTAGAAACATTCTCTCTCCCTTATATAACAATGTGTTTGTAAATAATGAGTATGTAGTGTTGGTAGATGAAGAATTTAAATTTAACAAAATTGATAGCAAGCATATTCTCATAACTCGATTCTTCTCATAGAGTGTGCACATGTGCAAAAAGATTACATAGTATAACTTAGAAACCTTTTTATTTCTTAGAAAACATTTTTTTCTTTAATATAAGCAATAAATCATAACCTTCTTTTATTTTTTTTCTTTTTCAAATTTTAAAATATTGATTTCACCACGTCTTATACAAATCTTTCAACACAATAAACAAAGTGAAAATACTGAGAATGAGAGACCAGGAGATAGGAAATGAATAAAGAAAGAGAATAACTGTAAATGCTTTAGGGAATAGATAAAAAGAAAAGAGCAAAGTGTATATATACACGAAACTGAAACTGATATCACATATAATGGAAAGTGATGTGTGACATAGGGTGGTGAAGATATATAGAGTTTTTTTTTTTATCAGCAATAAAACAATATATACAAGTGAATCACTTTAGGGGTGATCCAACCCATTTACAAAGACAGAGAAAATCAAACCTGAAAATTCCTCCCAGACAAAGGCTCAAAACTAACCTTGTCATAAAACAAACTCCAACACCAATTACAGAGAATAAAGACAAACTAAAGGATCAATACACCAGTCAGAAAAAGAGAAACAAGCAGAGGAACATTTAGAAGAAATCCAGGAACAAACCTTCTATTGAGCCAAAGAGAATATCTCGGAAATATCCAAAACTCCACCTTTAAGAATAATCTTATTCCTATGATTCCAAATTTCTCTAACCATCGCAATTCAAATATTGCCCATCCCTAATAAAACTGAGTTTGGAGCATTACTCAACCAGAATTGCAAAAAATGGGAGTGAGCCTGAATAGTGGCTACTGAAGATATGCTAAGCCAACCATAACAAAGATTCCACACCAACCAAGAAATTCTACATTCAAAAACAAATGACTTACCTCCTCCTCTTTAGCCCCACAGAAGCAACACAAAACACTTCCGACCGCAATCCCACATGTATGTAATTCGACCCTAGTGTCAATCCTATTTTCCAGAACCCTCCAAGCCGTAACCTGAGCAGAGGGCAAAGCCTTAATCCTCCAAAACCAATTAAACATCCTCAATCTGTCCCCCTCATTGGAACCTCTAAGAAGCCCATAAGCCAAGTTAACTGAGAATTCTTGAAATTTACTAATTTTCCAAACCCAGCTATCAACATTCTCTAAGATTGGGCACGAGTCATGCACTGCCTCTAGAAGTTGACTAGAGTGGGCTTTATCCCAATTAAAAAGACTTCTTCTCCAAGTTAGAGATCACTTCCACCCAATATCAGCCTAAACCCCACTATGAGCCAACGAAATATCTTTCTCCACACAGGAAAACAGCCTTGGGAACCTAGTCTTCAATGCCTCGTTGCCAACCCACAGATCATCCCAGAACTTGATATCCTGCCCATTACCAATTTTCCAACTACAACAGTCTCCAAAAATTACTACCCCACCTTTCCAGCTTCCAAATCTTCTTCAAATCTTTCCACCAAAGGGAAGCACTGTAAATACACCTGTCTTCCTTCAGATTTCTCCAGCCTCCATATTTAGAAACTAAAACCTCCTTCCAAAGACCTCCCTCAATAGACCCCAAACGCCAAATCCACTTACTCATAAAAACCAAATTGAAGTCCTTGATGTTAATAATTTCGAGACCACCCTTCTCCTGAGACTCACAAACCTTTTCCCATACGACCCAACCGATCTTCCTCCCTTCAGAGTCCCACCCCCAAAGGAAGTTCCTCTGAAGGCCTACAAACTTTTTTGCCACAATATCAGGCATATAAAACATCAACATACAGAAAAGGGGGATAGATGATAGAACAAACTTGATGAGACAAATCCTTCCAGCCATAGAAAAATTTCTACCTTTCGATCTTCCCAATCTGGATTTGATTCTAGCCACAACACCATCCCAGAACACTTCCCTCTTATGGCAACCCCCGATAGGCAGCCTCAGATATTTGAAAGAGACTTTCATTACCTCACAATTAAGAATAGCAGCGTAACCCTGTATAGAGAACGCATCAGTCCTTACCCCGCCAATGTTGCTTTTCAAAAAATTCACCTTCAGACCCGAAGCCAACTCAAAACAATTTAACATTGCTTTGATGTTGAAAAAACTTTTAGAATTCGCTTGGCAAAAAAATAAAGTATCATCTGCATATTGGAGCATATTAACTCTAACCTTCTTACGACCAATCTCCAGGCTATCAATCATACCAAGTTCGTCAGCGTTCCTAGAGACTCCAGCCAAACCTTTTGCCACAATAAGAAAAGAGAAAGGAGCGAGATGATCTCCTTGTCTCAATCCCTTCATCAGTGAAAATTCCTTGGTGGAACTCCCATTGATAAGAATGGAGACCAAAGCTGATTCCAAACAAGATTTAATCCAAAGGACCCACTTATCGCAGAATCCAAGCCTTCCAAGCATATAGTAGATAAAATCCCACTTCACTAAGTTGTAAGCCTTTTCGTAGTCTACCTTAAAGAAAACACAACTCTTCTTCATCCTCTTAGCCTCTTCAAGAACCTCATTAGGAACTAGAACACTATCCATTAAACCCCTTCCTTCAAGAAAGGCCAATTGTCTAGAGTCAATGACCTTCCGTAACACCCTTTTCAGCCTTATAGATAGAAGCTTAGATATAATCTTGTACATGCAACCAACGAAAGAGATGGGTCTGAATTCACTAAGTGACTAAGAATTCTCTGACTTTGGAACCAAACAAATAAAGGAGGCGTTTGCCCCCCTAGGCCAAGAATCAGATAAAGCAAAATCCTCAACCGCTAGAAAAATATCATGTTTAACCAAATCCCAATTTTGTTTAATGAAACTGAAGTTAAAACCATCCGGACCTGGACTCTTCAAACTATCGCAACTCCAAACCGCATTCTTAATTTCCTCTTCAGAAAAAGAGCCAATCAACATCTCATTATCTGATTCAGATATAGATTTAAAAAATACACTATCCAACCGAACCTGTGGCCCGTGAGTTTCTTCAAATCTATTCTTGGAAAATTCTCTGACTTTATCCTTGACCACATCTTTATCCTTACACTAGCGACCATTAATGAACACACCATTAAAGCTATTTCTTACTCTTCTCCATGTAACAACCGAATGAAAAAATTTTGTATTTAAATCGTCTTGTTGTACCAACTTGTGTCATGCTTTTTGATAGTAAATGGCTTCTTCCTTGAAAAGATTCTTGTTTTGTTCTGCCAACAACAACCTCCTCTCCTTCCTTCCAGCCTCATCAAGGGTACTTGCATCGTCTCGATCATCCAAAAACTGAATCTTCTCTTTTAAGTCCTTCCCAACACTATTAACATTCCCAAAGACATCTCGATTCCAGATTTTTAAAAATCCTGCTTTAATCTTTTCAACTATTCCTTAAAAACAAACAACCCTCTTCCGCTCTCTTCGTAATTGGTCTATTTTCGTCGCACAAATTCACTAAACCTACCATCCTTCTGCCAAATATCGAGACTTTTAAACGGTTTCGGTCCCCAATCGGAACATGCCTCTTTAAGAACTAGGGCACAATGGTCTGACACCGATCTACTAGAGACAAACTGCTTGCAATTTGGCCAGACTTCCAACCATTCCTTGGAAACCAACATCCTATCTATTCTACTTTTCACCAAGCCATTTGGTTTATACCAAGTAAATTTCCTGCCAATCATCGGGATGTCCAGCAATTCTAACCTATCAATAAAATTGTTAAACTCCCTGATTTCACTCCAGTAGTCTGACATTGAAATGGAACTCTTTCTCTCCTCCTTCCTTCTGATAGCATTAAAATCCCCAACTACACACCAAACCCTATTCGTAATATTCCCCCTCACTTCACAAATCGCATCCCAAATTAACTTCTTTTCCCTTAGCTTCCCCGTGCAATAGGCGTTCACAATTGTAACCTGCCTTCCATCTCCAATCTTCCAAACCCCTTTGATTACAGTGTAATTGTTCCCGTTAACAAATCTCAACAACTAAAAACTACTCTTTCTCCACATTGTTATAATCCCACCAGCATTACCATTCGCTCCGTTTTCGACCCATCCAACCTCGTTAGACCCCCACAACCGATAACAATTCCCCTCGCTAAACTCAGAACATTTTGTCTCTTGCAAACAAATCATTCCTACTTGTTCCAAACATATTAACTCCTTTAAGTATCTTTTTTTAACACTTCCTCCTAACCCCCTAATATTCAAACTAATTATCTTCATCATCAGAAACACTAATCTCCTTCCTTCTGCAAGAATCCCGAGCTTCCAAAGCTTCTAAAGAACGAATAACCACACCTTCCTCACCATTAAACGAGAATCCCATATTCGTCCCACTATCCCAAATTCTCCGAGCTTCTGTCGCGTCATTTTTCTTCCAAAATAGCCTGTTACAACTTCTAACCAAGTTTTCAGAGATAAAAGGACTAATATTTTCTGACTTCAGGTACACCGGAGAAACAATCTGATCGTCCCTTAATACCGAGGAAGCAATAATCTTACCCCAAGAGGTTTGAAAGAAAAGCCCGTCATACCAGCATTACTACCCAACTTTTTGGTGCCAAAAAGATCCTGAAAATTTACAAGGGCAGACTCCCTATCGCAACGGATCGCCGACCTGCCATCCATCACGTCCCATTTCCAGCAACTCTCCTCTACCACCCTGCACCTCGCTGCCTCCAACAATGCCACGACCTGGACCGCCATCCAAAACGCAGCCCGCACCACCAGGCAACGGCGACTGACAAGCCCCCACTGCCGCAGACCACCGCGTGACGTCCTCCGTGCATCGCACGCCACCGTGCGACGTCGTCGCCTTCTCGCGTCCCTCGTTGCAAACTGCAGACCATCGCGTAGCGTCCTCCACTCTTCGCATGCCACCAAGCGACGCGATCACTTTCTTGCCTCCTTCGTCATGAGCAACGTCGAGACAAACTGCCAAAGGACGGCTAGGCTGCAACAGTGCGTCGGGGTCGCCACCATGAACCAAACCGCCGGTCTCACCTTCTCCGATGCCCAAGATACCACCACCCTCACTTCCGTCAACGAAGGAAACCCTAATTGGGTGACCAACCAATTCTACCAAATCTTGGAAGCCAATAATCACCACATTAACCAACTGGATCCGACCCTTCATGCTAAGAGATTTCCCTTTCCAAGATGCTAGCTTCAATTTGACTTTATCAGCCAAAGGTTGAAGAAATCGACACTTTAGAGTACCAATAAAGATAGACACCTCTAAATAGTTAAAAGGTAAAAAGCCATGATTGCAAAAAAGAAGACGTTGAATTTTGGTAACATCTTGTAGAAGTATCCATAGTGAAAAAGCTACTTTTAGAATTATTAAAATATTGATCAGAAAAATCACCTTGTGTTTTAAGAAAGATACTAAAATTTTTAAGCGACTTATTATCTGTCCTACAGAAAACAAATATGTCATCAACATATAAAATGTGAGAAGGAGTGATATAACCTTTAGGACTAGTCATATGCTAAATCTTCTTATCATTCACAAGCTTAGAGATGCCTCTACTTAGAACATCCTCTACGAGGCAGAAAAGCAAGGGAGATAATAGATCACCTTGTCTCACACTTCTACTACAAGGAAAAAAAACCCACAAAAATGCCATTTATCCTAATAGAAAGCATAGTTGAACGAAGGATTGTACTAATCCAACTGACAAATGAGGGATGAAAACCAAAGCATGTCAAAACCATCAATAAGAATTTCCAACTCAAAGTGTCAAATGCTTTATGAATATGAATTTTGTAAGCAACATTACACCCTCTAACATTTTTAGAAAGCATGTTAATAGCTTCATAAGAAATACCAATACAATCATGAATTTTTCTACCCTGCACAAACCCATATTGATTAGGAGAAATGATTTTAGCAGCCACAATAGCAAGCCTATCCACTAGTATTTTGGAGATGATCCAAAATTTGAAATTAGCAATAACAATTGATCTGAAATATTTAATGGAATGAGCACCCCGAGTCTTAGGCATGAGAGAAACCACATTATTGTTCATTCTAGGAAGAATCCAGTTTTGTTTAAAAAATTGTTGAACAGCTTTGTAAACATCCATCCTAATAATCTCCCAGCAAAAATGATAAAAAAACACCACTAAAACCGTCCGGACCAGGAGTACTACTACCATTAAGATTAAAAACTGCATTTTTAATTTCCAAATAATCCAGACATTTAATAAACATAGAATTCTCCTCAAAGGAAACCATTTTAGGGATATAAGTACCAGTAAACTCTTCCATACTACCAGTAGTCTGATAACTAGAATTAGACTCAACATAAAGATTTCTATAAAAATCCAAAATATGATCCTCAATGAGTTTATTAGGATCCTCAATAACCCCATTACCAGTTAGTAATATGTGAATCCCACTAGAATTATTTCTCCTTTTTAGCACAACATGGGAAAAAGCAGTGTTTCTATCCCCACCTTTAAACCAAAGCATCTTTGTCCTCTCTTTTCAAAACAAGTATTGATAGTGAAAAGCATGATCAAACTCCTCTTTAGCAATATTTTCTTGACAAATAAGCATATCAAGAACAGGTGAACTAGCAGTCTCTAAACTTTCTTGAATAGCAAGAAGGGAATTCTGCTTAAGAAGCACTTCATTTTGAACATTACTAAAAGAATTTTTATTCTAGCTTTTTAGCTCAATTTTCAACCTTTTCAATTTATGTTGCAAAATAAACATAGGACAACTAACAATCGTATTTGTCCAAGAATCATGAATGAGCTTTATACACAAACTATCCTGAAGCCACATAGTAAAGAAATAAAAATTGCTAACCTTCCATAAAAAATTAATAGAAAGACTAGCAAGAATAGGGGAGTGGTCAGAACAATGTTTAACCAGAACTTGATAAGTACAAGTGTCTCATTCATTGAGACATTCTGCATTACATACATCCCTATCAAGATTTCTATCAATTCTCTGTAACCCTCTCCTCCCATTACACCAAGTATAACAAGGACTAGAGAAAGACATACTAGTAAGATCATAATTAATCAAATCAAGGAATTCATTATAAGAAACGTAATTAGAAACAACCCCACCTTTGTAGTTATTAGCCCAGAGAATAACATTGAAATCTCTCAAAATACACCAAGACCCAATGAAGAAACTAGAATGCCTCCACAGAAGTCGTCTAACCAAGTATGTGTTAGTGCCATAAATCCCTGCAAAGCTAAAGCATTTATCATGAAAAAGGAAATATACATATATAAATTGAGAATTAACCTAGATATTCTAGATGAGATTAAGGACCGACAAACACCAAAGTTTAACATCTTTATTAATGATAGGAGAGTTAGCAACCAAATGCAGATTAACACATTTGAAAAGAACATCTAAAGCATCGATGTAAGGCATCATGGGTTCAACAATAAAAGCAAGAAGAGGTTTATGTAGTTTAAGTAAATTGAACAACATCTCCACAGTTTTATTGTTTGTCAGTCCTCTGACATTCTAAAAAAAAAACAAGAAACCTTCATTGCAACTTTTTAGATGGAACTGGCTTAGCAGTTTTTTTAGATTTACCAACCCCTTTAGGTGGTCTCCCTGGTTTTCTAGTGGTGCATATAATATCCTCCCCATTATCACTAGCATTCTCCTCAGTCGCACTATGATCCCCTCAAAATTTAGAGACCACCTGATTTTCAACAGTTATATGCTCATTATGGTGGAAATCAACAATTTGTAGAGCCAACGTACTAATATGAGGAAGTAGTGTTTTGGCAACACCAAGTGATTATTCCTTCATAAGAGACGAAACAACAACAGTGTCAGAACATACCAGCACATGATTGGCATCAATAGTAACCTGATCAATAACAACCACAACGACATGTGAATCTTCTGCAATTGGTGGTTCTAGAACATTAGCTTGCGTAATGACTAGTGCATCTATTGCAAATGCTTGACAAATTCTGCCGGGTGAGGATCTATCATGATCCGATGCATCCTCCAAGGGAGGCATATCTGCAAAAAAAAAAAATCCTCCCCTTCATCTATTTTATCGGAATCAAGTTTACCCAGTTATGTCCCAGCTTTAGTGCCACCAGAAACTTCAGTTATCATATTACCAACAAAGCCATCAAAGAGCTTATGCTGGGGAACAGTCCCAGCTTTATGTTGTTAAGGAACCACTAGATCCCCCACAACCTTCCCCTGTTCTCTGTCGTTTTCAGGAATTTTCTTGGTCCAAGATGTTGAGGACCAACAATGGAACCCTAAGCATTAAACACACGACACTGAGCAAGATCATGCCCAATCATCTTACAGTGAGAGCAAAACGGAGGGAGCCACTCATATTCCACATCAGCTATAAATGCAAATCTTGAACATTCAACCAAGAGTTGATTAGGAAGAGAGGACAAAAAATCAATATCCACAAGCACTCTAGCAAAAAACCCCTATTATTTTTCATAGTACGATCATCCAAAGACAAAGGGGGTACCAATTCCTCTAGTAATAGAAAATATATTCCTTGGTCTCCAATATTCTAAAGGTAAATTGTAAATTCTAATCCAGGCTTGGGTTTTAGTGTTTTTCATAGTAGATGAAACAAAATCTTTTGTCTAGGAAAACAGTCTCAAGTAGTCAGGAGATAACTGCCATGAGCCAACCTAATGCAAACCAAGCCCACAAGATGATGACAAAGGATGCTAAAGGACACAAAGAGAAGTCATCTCAAAGTAGAGACCTCAGAGGGAGAATTGAAAGAAGACCAGAGCATCTAAAGTTATTCCTGCTAGTCTTCTTAATGAGTAGAAAATATTGTAAATAAGTTGGGCTCATTTGAGGGGTCCAAATAGCAAATATAGGCTAGAATAAGGTACCTTTAGCATAATAGGGGGTGTGAGTAACATTCTAGCTTGTTCCTAGCCCATTTGAAAGCATTTTGACCTAGTTTATAGAGGATAAACCTAGAATACGGGATTGACTTAGTCAAACCCTATGAGTGTCCACTTTTTTCCCTTTTCCCATTCTACCCTTTAAGCTTGCTTTCCAAGGCTCCTAAATCTATAAATAGGGAGGCCTACCTCATGTATTCATAAGTTGAAATTAGAGTAAAGAAACTATACACAATTTTTGTGTGATTTGTGAGTGAGTGAAATTCCTCCTCTCTTGGTCTTATCTTGGAGTGTTGAAGCACTCAAGTGGCGGCCTCCCTTCACTTATCTTGGTGGTTCCATCCTATCAAGTGGCGTGATACACCATTGCTCCACCTCCATAAGTTCTTTCTTTCATCATCTCTTCCATTATTCCATTCCAATTTTATGTCTTTAGTTTCTTTTGGTTCTTTAATCTTGTTCTTGGTTTTGGAGACTCCTTTGTGACTTGGAAGCCTCATTTGGAATGGCTTGTACACCATTGATGCATTCCTTTTCTCCTTTCTAAATTCTAAGTTTCGGTTTTGCATCATAATCACCTTAATCCATGTCTTTTCCTTTTGCCTTTGTAAAATGAACCTTCACATCTACTTAACCACTTGGTTAAGTTAAGGTCCAGTGGGGAGTTTCCTTAGGTTCTCACCATACTTGTCTCATAAAATCCAATCCTAAGTAAAGTGTCACCATAAAAAAATGAACAATCCTAAAATCAACTCACATCATAATCTTGAGAACCCATCTCATGTCGTCTAAAGAAGAAAACTCAAACTCATAGAAGCCCTTGCCAAGAGGTATATCTTTCCATGGTCGTAGCGCTTTCCACACAAGCTGCAACTTTTTGGTTAAATCAAGGTGTGTGAGGGGTTTATCATCCTTAGATAAAATAATCCTCCCATGTAGGTGATTCTTACAATCATTAAGACCTGCCAAGTAATCTTCCTCCTCAACCCGGATAACAACCATATCACCCTTAATACAAGGCGTAGGCAACTGGGACAAGGGCATGTCACAGGTGTTGCCTAAGGCTTGAGCAAATATTTTCCGTTGGTCTTGTGGAATATAGACCTTCTTAATTGGCGCCACTTCTTGATCTTTCAAACAACCCCAAGGTATCAAGAAAGCTGTGGACTCCCCCATACTTGAACCTTGTGGCACCGCTTGGAGAGCTACAAGCAGCAACTAATTTCTGCACCACATTGTGCACCAAATGCTGCACTACACTGCCCCAACTCTACACAAAACTTTTGGATGCACTGCCTAGTGCACCTCCAAGTAAACTCTGCACCCCTTCTCCACACCACTGCACACATGAGCACTTCTGACAAAGCTCTTGGATGCACTGCCTACATGGACACCACTCGGAGAGCCACAAACAACTCTTAATTCCTTCACAAACGCTGCACAACTCACCAAAACACACTCACCTCCACGTAACCTCGTCTCCAGAAACCTATGAATGAATCAGGTGGGCACCAAAACTCCGTAGTGCGCCGTAATACGCACTCCACAAACCAATTGCACCAGCCATGCCTTGCACTGCACGCAACCAAACGATTGTAGCCCTACACTACCAAAGCAGCAACGCAACCACCGTAGACCCCAGATGGCACCGAACCAACCACACCAAGCGCCCCACTCACGGCGCAGCCAGGATATGTAACCCTAGCCGTTGTCCAAGGGTTTCCGCTCTACTCTCTGTTCTTTGTTCTCTCTCCACCCAACTCATACAATGAGTAGTTCTAATGCACTTTTTGATTTATGTGTTCTAAATTTAAATTATTCTTATAATTGTTAATTAGGATACATTAGCTCTATCAATATACAAGACTATGCTATTGTGTTCAAATTTTTAAGGTTAAATACGCATAATTTAAATTTATACTATTCATAACAATGTCATGGAAAATGTAAGGTAAGATAGAAAACTTTTCCTTCAAGAGTATATGGTGATTTATCTAAATGTAACATTCTTATTTATATATAACAAAAAAATGTCATGATTGCACCCGTTTCACTTTGAAATATAATTCTGAAATTTGATTCCAATTGAATTAAAATTTTGATGGTTATTTTTTACAAGATAACAAAAGGATAAACCCTTCACGTAATTGTAAAAACATAATTTGATAGATTACACCTAGAAGGTTATTAATGGAGTTGAAGAAAAAAAATATAATTAAGCTTATCTCTTGCATTAAATCGTCATATTATGAACAATACTAAATGTAAAATAATCTTTTTATTTCATTCTTGTTTGGGAAAATGAAAGACTTATAGTCTTATTATATGTAGTATTGCCAAATAATTTGTTAACACACTAGACCATCTTAAATCCATTTAATGGGCGTGAGCCTTGGTGTAATCTTCTACGAATACTTACATGAATTAAACCTATGTTATTCAGATAATTATCCTACCGTGTTTTTCCATGTAGTCTTCATTTCATCAACACAAATCTTTGGACGATGTTAGGAAATATTTAGTTCAACTGATTATGAAGTTCTCCAAAGGTGTTAGAAGAAGCTTCGAGTTTGCTTTGTTTTATAAAAAGTTAGATTAAGTGTGTCAAATGAAGACTTATGTTGTGTTTGTTTCCAATCATTTACTATTGTCAAAGATGGATTTGCATTGATGGTCTATGTTTGTATCTACTGGTTTGTATGGATTTAAGAGTGCGGAAATATAACAAAAGTGGTTTATCCCATCCTCGCTATTGCTGAAAATTTAAGAAGAAAGCAACGTAAGCTTGCGCCATTTTACTCTGTTACCTTCATCTATTTTGTTGAAGTCCCGTGAACTTCTGCCATGAACTCTGCACACAACAGTGAAACATTTTTCATTTACACAAAAAAAGCCACGAGAATCGATTATGCATGCCATTTCAGAGGAAAACAACATCGATTATGGGTTTTTTTTTTTCAAGGGATGAATATTTCTCTCCTCCATGTTGGCCTTGTTTCTTTATGAGAATCGATGTTGTGGTACATTGTTATGCATGTCATAATCGATTTTGTGCCATTTTTTGTTGTTCTCACTTAGATGTGTTGATTACTTGTGAATTGTAGTCTTTTAATTTTGGTTATCATTTTTATTTTTTGCATCAACATATTTTGGTTTGCAACTTTTTTTAGATCAATATATTTTGGTTATGATTTTACATTTCTTTTTCTAATTAGATTATTTACAATTTTTAACTAAAATATTGTATTAATAATATTTTAATTTAAACACATATAATTTATATTTTTTAAACTGAAATATTTGGTCAATAATATTTTAATTTAAACAAATTTTGTATATAAATAAGTATTTTATTTTTTATTTTTAACTAATTGTATTATTATATTTTTATTAATTAATTATATTAATTATATCAAATTATTTCTTAAACATTTTTTACAATTTCTAATATTACAATTCATTCTATAACAAAAAAATTTATTTTTATGAAAACGTTTCATCTTAAGACAATGATATGTAACTCCTATTTTTTTCGAAAATAATTATTCAATAGTACAAGAAATAATAATTAACTAAAATCTACACAAAAAATACTTCATATTTCATTATTCAAGTATTTTTTTTTAAAAAAAAGGTAAATTTGTAAACTTATATTTTAAACCTTTTAAAAAAATAAAAAATTCTCTCATAACCATCACATTACTCACAAACTTAAATACACTTTTCCCACAAATTCGTTCTACATACCTTACCTCATATTTCATTATATAAGTGCTTTTTAAAAAAAAGGTAATTTGTAAACTTATTTTTGAAACCTTTTAAAAAAATAAAAAAATCTCACACAACCATCACATTACTCACAAACTTGAATAAACTTTTCCCACAAGTTCACCCTATATACCTTAAACAAAAAAAAAATGAAAATAATTAAAATATTCACAATATTTAGGAATTTCTACTAAAAAATGAAATTGTTCCTTAGCAATGGCGCCGAAGACTTGATAACTATTTTACGACAAGTGTACCGCATGAGAAGTAATAATTTGTCCCCAAAGATGGATATTGAATCCACAAGGAACATTTGAATTATCAAGTATAACATTCACTAAATAGAAAACAAAATAATAAAGTTTGTTGGGAGTTTGTTAGAATGATTGAAAGAATTATAAAGAAAACACGTCAAAGAGTTTGTTGGTTCAATTGGAAAAATTGGGATTGGGGTTCATCCTTCTTACTCTTTTGTATTTTGACAAGTATAGTAATATTATATGCTTTGATTTATGTTGATGCCCATATAAGATTCATTTCTATCGGTTTCTCGCATATAAAATATTAAGACAGTCTCCTAAATATCGATTCCTCGCATATTTATAAAAACTCTTTAGCATTATGATTATATGTTGATAGCAATTAACATTTCAAATCTATTCCTAGTAATCAAATATGTTAAGCATTATCATTTGAGTCAGAAACTTAAAGATACTTTTCGTCAAATCTAATGATCTAGATCATGATAAACAAACATTACAAATAAAATGACAATACCAATCATCAATCAAGAACATAATATTTTATTTAGATATCACCTCAATACATAAGGGTTTGAACTACTCTCAATCCCAAAGGATAGAATTAGCCACTCATGTTGGCCATTACAAGCATGAAAAGCAAGAGAAGAAGATCCAAGATGTTTTTCCTTGATGGTGTCCTCCTCTAGAGTTTTCTATGACCTATTCTCCCCATTGATGTCTAGGGTTTTGCCTCACGCCTTATATTTAACCTAGTTAGGCTTAGGCTAAATGACTTCTTGCCTGGGTGAGTTGGACGAAAATAGGCCCAACGTCTCTGTAGCGATCTCGCCTGGGCGAGATTAGACTCGCTTGGGGGAGATCCTCTAGAAGCTTCTGGCTTAGGCAAGTTTGAGCAAGTACTTGAAGCGTTCCAATTTTTCCTTTTTATATCTTATATATTCTCCTTTTTCCTTTTCATCTCCATTTTCCCTAGAATCATGAAATTAACACAAATTTGGGAATAAATCATTCTTATATTCGTATTATAATCACAAATTATGTAAAAAGATTTATAAATTCATAAATTAGGGATTATATTATAGTTATTTTATTGATTAATATCCATAAGTGTCTGTATTTTAATATGAAATATTACTGAAATGACACTTATCACTCCTTTAATATATTTGAGAATTCTAATCGTTGCAGTATAGTGACTTGGCCCACCTAACCTTAGGGAAAGGGGATAAGATAGTCAAACTCACACTCATTTCTCCTTGTTGTTGTTCCTATGCTTGTGTGTGGAGAGAGAGAAAGCTGAGAGATAAATTTTTATAATATTAATTAATTGTATAATACATTAAATTAATGCATATATTAATATTTGGCAAAAATAATTAAATGAATAATAAAGAAATTAGGGATATTTATGTTACATTAATATGTATTAATATATTAAATGATATCACATAAATACTATAATGCTTACATTAATTTATTACATTAATGACATTATTTAATAATTAAATGTATACATTAACTAGTTTTCTTATTTTAAATATATTTAAATCATCATTTTAAAACAAAAATTACTAAAAAAATTAAGATTAATCCTCTTTTATTGAACTACTTGTAACATCATAAAAAATACATCTAACTATTACAATACAAGTTCTCCCGATTTTTATACAAACTTTGAGTTTTTCAAAGTATTCCTATTATAAGATTATGACTTATAGAAATACAAATATTTACAATATAACGTTCAAAACAACATCTTAAAACCCTCCAGAACCTCCGACACTTGTATGATCATTTGTTCGTGTATACAGTACAGTCATCGTAGTTCACAACACAACAAGTAAAGCAAGGGTAAGTTAGTGAAAACAATTTTTTATAATATACACAATTTAATCAAAAGAGAAAACCAATTAATTTCACAATTATTCAATATTCTTCAAATCCCCAACATAAAATGATCACATAGATCTCACATGGATCTACACATCCAGAATATTCAACAAACATAATAACAACTAACGTCTTTCGGAAGACTCGTATTAAGTAAGTTCTACCAGAGACTAACACCTGATCCAAAGATTACCAGCGAATCCAAGAGAAAGGATCAAGGTAAGTTCAATACAACCCAAGTCGTGCATCTCATATGTCACGGTGTGCATGAACTCCTCTATCATTTTCTCACCACCTAATATCTTAGTCTATGTGATTTAGATCATCAGTTAAGCTCGGAGATCTATGTTACCACATAGGCATCAATACTTAATATACCAACAAACATCAGTCCATACATTGTCCCAAATGTATGAATTCAATTCCCACTAGTGGAAAAAGAAGAAAAGGATACTCTTTATTTAGTGCGGCTTTTGCATTAATCGCTTTTGTAAAAAATGCAGTGGCATTTTTGAAATTATTTTGATTTACGAATGCGGCTATTTGTATAGCCGCACTTGTAAATCAAAGCGCTTGATTTATGAATGAATAGCCACATTCGTAAATCTTTTTTTACCCTAAATTTTGAAGCGCGCCTCAAACAATTTTATACTTTCTTTCTCGTCTTTGCCTTCATTTTGCGTTTGCGCTCTGAGTTCATCTCCTTCTGCTGCATTTGCATTCCATTTGTGCCAATGTATGTTTCTTGAGCTCTTTTTCTTCCTCTTCATCTTCACAAATATATGCATAGACGTTTTCCTTTTTCTTATATATGTTTTTTTCCTTGCATTGGTGGTCTTCAAGCACTGTTTAATTGGCTGGCATTCGTTGCTCCGTCGCTGCTTCTATTCGCTGCTGCCGTTGCTGACGCTCCCGTGCCACTCTTCATGTATAAATCTTTTTTGTTTTTCTTACATTGTTTGGTTTCTTGCATTGCTTAGTACTCTTTCATTGCCTTCGCGGGTTCTTGTGGGTTTTTTGGTTTGCTCCATCGCTGCTTTCCTGTCCACCGCCGCTTCCACTATTGCTGTCGTTGCTGGCACTCACGTGCCACTCTTCATCAACGTTGCCTTCACACAACATTGGCGGTGTTTTAAATTTTTGAATTTTTTTTTAATGTTTTGGCATATACAAGTGCGGCTATATAGTCGCACTCTTATTTCTTCGATTTACAAGTGCGTGCTGATCAAATGCGGCTATACAACCATCCTTATAAATTTAAAATAGCCGCACTTGTTTTGCCTTTCTACAGCAGTGTCCATAACATTTTCATCATACGATATCATTCAAAAGGCAATTCACAACATTCAGAAGTCCTATTTAACAACATAAAAGAAACAACACTTAAATACTAAATTATCAAAATCTAATATTTCTACAAGTTTAAACAATATATAAACAAACAACATCCCTACAAGATAAATTGAATAATGGGACCACATCCCCTCCACGTTCAGATCTTCTAGCCTAGGGTACTATTACAAAATTAAAGTTAGCTTCCCTTACACTAGTACAAAATCACTCATTTGCGGGTGTCGTTATAAATCAACCATTTATAACAACGGTTCTAGAACCGTCGTTATAAATACACGTAAACGTAGAAAATGAAAAAATAAAAATAAAAAACACACTTATAAAGACGGTTCCCCACTGGAACCGTCGTTATAAGTGCCTTTAGAAGGCTTTTAAAGACGGTTCCAGTGGGGAACCGTCGTTGTAAGTGTGTTTTTTTTTTAAAAAATAATTTTTAAAATTTATGTCTCAAATCCCTGCATAAAATTTCAAATTTCCAGCATCCAGAGCATATCAAATTTCCATATTTTTCTTATAAGTGCAAGTATGAGGTCTAAAAGCTAAAAATATCCTAAAATATACCCAAATAATACAAAAAAAATTAAAAAATGATAGTAAATGATGGATTTTGGGGATTTTTGTTCGGCCAATCCCCTAAACTAAAACCTAAATCTCTCTTCTCTTCTCTTCTCTTCTCTTCTCCTCAATATCATCAACACAACACATACATTCAAATATATTTCATTCTCTAAACCCTAAAAATATTAACCTTTTGGTTGAGTTGAGCCAAGTTCCTGGAGTGGCAGCGTGTGGTGGAGAGAAAGTGTTGAAGAGGGGTTGGCGCGGTGCAGAAGGTGTTGCGGTGTTGCGGTGGTGAAGAGGGTTGGCGTGCTGCGGAGGAGAGAAGACGCTTGACTGGGGCTGGAGGCACAAAGCTAAGAATGGGAGAAGAATGTGAGAAGAATGGGAGAAGAGAAAGAATGGTGGAGGAGGAGGGTTTTGACAGAATCATAGGCGCGAATGGAAGGAGTGTGGTTTATGTAGCGGGATTTTTAAAATTTGAAGGAAACAAAGACGATTAAAAAAGGAACTGTCTTTATATGTCACTCTGAATGACTTATAAAGACGGTTCCTTTTTAAACCGTCTTTATAAGTCACTCTGAATGACTTATAAAGACGGTTCTTTAGGGAACCCTCGTTATATGTGTCTCTTAATTACAAAATTGCCACCGCGCATTTTATAACGATGATTATTTTTAAACCGTCTTTATATGATATCGTTAATGAATGTTTTTGTACTAGTGTTACCTGAAATTCCTTATTATGATGGAAATTCTACCTCAAACAAGATAATCACCCCAAAATTTAAGAACCTAGAGCAAGTTACCTAAATATTACCAAATTTTAGTATGAGCTTAATCAAATTGAGAGAAACACTTTTCTCAACTTGTGGCACTTAGATTGATGACTAAATCATAAAGAAAATAGAGAATTAGGGATTTTTAGAGTAAAAATGAACTTACTCTATTTGAAAATCTGATCGGGTAGAAATATACACTTACTCCTCAGCTACAGCATGATGTGATAAGATTTTTGGAATAGATAAGACATGGAAAAGAAAATGAAGAAAGTAAAGAGAAAGAGGAATAGAGAGAGAACGCGTGAAAAAAAAAAAAAGAAAATTCAGGTCTTACACTCCTCATCTTTTTTTTCGCCTATATAAAGCGAAGATGTGTAGAGTTTTCTCATCAAAGTTATCAAAGTTTAACCAATGACAAAAATAATATTTATAGTTATCTTCAAATATTTAGAGTTTAGAGAAATAGTCAACAACATGGACAAAGATGAAGACGACGAAGACGCACATAAACTTTTTCAAAGAATGATGAGATTTATCTCAAAATCAAATCAAGGAAGTTTACCAAAGGTAATGTATATATAGGGATTTGATTAGATCCAAAGCTTTTCTCAATGTTGTGTTTTCTCCTAGTTATTCAACTTGAAAAATATTTCGTTGACAGAACATTGCATTTTTTAGTAATACATACATTGAGTACTATTAACAATTTTTTTCAAAAAAAAAACATGTAAATAAGGATTATATTCGTAAAACATGCAAACTTAACATTTTGTTGGAAATTGGGTTTGTGTCTAGGAAGAACCAAGAACGAGACGAGGATGTTGAGTGGCAGAGGTGTTGAAACCAAGAACCAACAACTTAACATTCTCTGCACCGTTCATTGGTTGTTTTATAATATATGGTGAAAGGAATCCAGACTTAGGTATTTGATATTTAGGATGAAATGCCAGTTTAAGAGAGGAATGGAGAGAGCTATGATGGATGGAAAGGATTAAAGGAGAAGAAGAGAAACATTTATTGATGATTAGTAATTATACTTGTGTGATGTTAATTTCTCAATGTAATGCTACATTTCATAGTAATTATGATTCAAGAAGAAGAAAAAGTATCAAAGTGTGATTTGAGTTTTGAATGTAATATTAATTATTGTTTTTGTTAATATAAATCCCATTACTTTCAATCCCTAACAGTGTGTTTGTGAATAATGAGTCTGTAGTGTTGAATGGGGAAGAAGGAGTTGGGGTATTGTATGCAGTTGTGTGGAAAGGAGGTGGTGAAGGGAAAAAGTAGGGGAATAGTTATATAGATGTTAACTGAGTAGAAAAGGCAACAGAAAAAGTTAATTTTGACTATCTATCCGCATAATATTCTTTCTTTACCCTTATATCTAATATAATATCTGAAGTGCTTTGGACCATAACTTCCTTCATCACTTTGTAGCTGTAACCAAAGATATTAAAAAAGAGAACCTCAACTTCAACTCTAGACATTTCTATTATACATTTAAAATGCTATTATGATCAAGTTATTAGGATTACCGTATTCAGTGAATAATCAATGAATTGAATGTGATTCTCTAAGTTCATTAATAATCTACAACATATTTAAAGATATTTAAAGATATCATGTGCTACATATTTAAAGATATCAAGGGTTATTCTACTTATATATTGTCCATTTTATTCCTCTCTACCCAATATAAGACTTTATCTCTTCTTGAATTCCTAACACAATATTCTAACACAAGTCATTCATTTGGGTGTGTTGTATGCGACGACAATCTACAAATGTTAATAATCAATGTTGAAGTGTTACAATTCCTTATTGATAAAATAATTATTTATATTTTAAAAATAATAAAATTTTACTTTTCTATATAATATATTGATTTTCATATACAAAAATTAATTTCTCTACAAGAATTTATATATAATTTTTCAATATTAATTTGAATGATAAGCTGGGAAAATATGTGGATTAAGAAAACAATAATATATTTCGTTGCTATGAATGATAAGTAGAAAATATAAAGGTATCTACAAATTTATTAATAAGTAATTCTTTTAAGGATATATTCTAGAAAAGTTATCAATGTATAAATCCATTGATTTATTGCATAAATATATCTAGAGATCAATTAATTAGAGTTAGATTTAGAAATTGAGAAGAAAACTTGAAAGAATAGAAGTAAGAAAATAAAACAAAAACCAAAGGGAAGTTATAAAAGAATCTTCAACCACGTTTAACCCTCACATTGAGATAATATAAGAAGAAAGTAACATGACTGAGGAAGGACAACCACCACCTAGAAAAACACTTGTTAAATCCTATGGACACTAGTGCAAAAAAGCCAAAGAAATACGACTATTTTTCATTTATAAGTGCGGCTATACAGCCGCACTTGATCCGCATGTAATCTTAAATTGAATAGCCGCATTTGTAAATCCAATTTATAAGTGCGGCTATCCTATACAGCCGTATTCGTATATGCTTCTAGGAGAGAAGAAAAATAATAAAATATTGAATTTACAATTGCGGCTTTTGCTAAAGCCACATTCATAAATTAGATTTACAAATGCGGCTATCTACAATAGCCGCATTTGTAAATCTAATTTATGAATGCGACTTTGGTAAAAACCACACATGTAAATCCTGTGCTTGATTTATAAGTGTTGCTTTGGTAAATAGCCGCATTTGTAAATAGCAATTTTATTTTTTAGTGAATTTTGTTTAGTGCTAATTCTCATATAAATTAACCTGTTCAATTATAACCCAGCCAGATAAATACAAAAATTCAGATAAATAATTCTTATATATTGATAAAAATGTATTACAATCACTAATAATATATCTTTATCTATCTATCTATCTAATTCCTACACTATTCATTAGGTAACCTAGAGTTATAAAAATTTAGGAAATATGTGGACCAAGAATGTCTCACATATGATATGGCTTTCGAAGACATTGGGTTCTCATCCGTGAAGAACTACATTGCAAGATATGGTTGACATAAATTAGTTTTAAGATACTATGTTCAACAATTATAAAAATAATTTAACATCATGTTACCTCATGCCAATCACTTTTAAGGCCTAGTCTTACAATGGTAATCATCCATTGCATAACGTAATAACCACACTCATAACTTCCTGGTTTTTTATTACACTATAATTCAATAAAAAGTAAAAGTTAGTATTCATAAACAATGAAAAGAGAAAGGAAAAAAATTACAAACCTTTAGTCTTATCCAGGTCAAATTTTAAAAATTTGAATTGGATTGACCTTTTAGGATGTTATATCCACACCATGAACTGGTTAAAACAAAAACCTCGTTAGTAAATGGTTAATTAGTAAGATACGGAATTAAGTTTATAGTATACTTACCTATCAATGATATTCTTAAGACTTGTGGATGGCATCTTGTGTAGTGAACAGAACCACACAACAGTCTTATGAACAAGTGATAAGACAAGTAACTGCGAATGACTCCCATATCATCCATGAAAACAGTGAGTAAATGTTTAAAACATGAAATAGAAATTGAAGACATATAATTAAACTTACTCTTTAATATAAGGGCATAAATAATGTTTTTTTCCCTTTTTTTCTAGGGTGTTAGTGATGTATGATTAGGTCTCATTTGCCTTTGCTCTAGTGGGATTATGTACAGTGGCAGCTCAATGTTTACTTCAAAAAGCGTATCATCCCAAGGAACTTCCAGAGGGTCTCGACCAATCTGTCCAGCAACTACAGCTAAGGAAGCTATAGGATCGTCAATCGGAACCTCATGCTTTCTTTTCAGACTTGGTTTCTGATGAGGTTTCTACAAAATAAAGAACATTTGTTTTAAATTAGATAGAATATATAAATATAAATGAATATAATGAAATAAAATTATTACCGGAGGTTCTGCCATAATTCGAATAAGTTGTCTGGGTCAGGCTACGAATGCTTGAAATGCATCGGCAACAGTTGTTACCTCATTTGAAGGTAGTGGAACACAAGCATCAAGTACTCGTACTCTTTCAACTGTTACCTTCGCCACATCAGGGGAGAGAGGAATGTTATGTAAGGTGGTGGCCTCTTCATGGACTTTTCCAATGGCCACCACTTGAGCAATCATGCCGCCCTCTACTAGTAGCTCACATTGCCTAGGCTGACCAATGATATCCTCCCCTGATGTTGTAAGAGCCGCATAACTCCCCTTTGTGCTCTTGGGAGCGAGACTAACAAGCACCTGAATTGGCGGCTCACCACAAACTTGTTGCGATAGTAACTCCTGTCGCAACTCTAGCCGCATCCTTTCAGTCTCCTTTCTCATCTCGTCCATTAATTCTTGACGTAGCTTACCCTTCATTTCTACTTTAGTCTCTTGGGGGGAGGAGGATGAGTGTCTTGGTGCAGCTCCAAAATATAGTTTAATTCCAACCCCTTGTCCAACTGCACGAACACGACCACAGTGCTCAGGTCATCCAATTGCTTCAACTAGGATATCTCAATGACCTTCAGGAACAAAATTACCTTGAGAGCTCAAGGAATCCTGCAAGAGACCGAAATCATATTAGTTTTTAATATAATTAATGCTTTAAAATAAATGCAAAAGAGGCTAGAAATAACTTACAATTTTTTCGATGACAATCCCACGAATAGCTACCGACAACAACTGTAGCATCAAGATGTGGCAATCATGAGACTTCAACCCAATTAACTTCAAATCTTGCATTGACACTAGGCTCTTCACATTTGATGAATGTCCTTGTGGCACTTTCACACCCTTTAGACATTGACAAAAACTTACTTTTTCATCTTTTGACATGGTGTAACAGGTTAGGGGCAAATATGTACGCTTATCCATTTCTATCGGTGCCAACTCGCCTCATATGTTCATCTCAATCAAATCTAAAAGAGCATTTAGACCATCCTTCGTCTTCCCGTTAATGTTAAGAAGTGTACCAATTAAGCTATCACACACATTCTTCTCAACATGCATTACATCTATACAATGTTTGACTTCTAACCTCAACCAATACAGAAGATCAAAGAAGATTGATTTTTTCTTCCAAATGTTTGTCACAGATGACTTTTTTTTTTTGACTTACCGAAGGTGTGGTTTATGTTCTTTACCTTTTCGTAAACCTCAACACCAGTTAATGGAGTTGGTGGACCACTAGTCTCTTGGTGTCTTTTTTCAACCTCCGGTAAGGATGATGACTTCTAAGAAACCTCCGATGTCGAAGATATATTGTCTTCCTTCCATGTTTCAATTGTTGAGAAGAGGTGTCTTCTTCGCATATTGGACATACTTTATGACCCTTAACACTATAACCTGATAAGTTACCATATGCCGGAAAGTCATTGATGGTGCAAAATAACATGACATGCACCTTGAAAGTTTCATTAGCAAATCCATCAAATACTTGAACACCCTAATCCCACATTAACTTTAAATCTTCAATTAGGGGACTTAGATAAACATCTGTCATTTCCTGGCTGTTTCGGACTAGATATCATCATAGACAACATCATGTATTTTCGCTTCATGCACAGTCTAGGAGGTAAGTTGTAAATAACTAGTAAAACAAGCCATGAATTGTGATTTGTACTCATATTACCAAACGGATTTGTAGCTAGACCAAGTCGGATATTTCTTGATTCTTTACCAAACTCTGGAAACTCATCATCAAATTTCTTCCATTGAATAGAATAAACTGGATGTCGGTACATGCCATTGCATTTCCTCTCATCTACATGCCATCTAAGATTCTTAGGATTGTTTGGGTTTGCAAACAAACGCTTCATCCTTGGAATGATAGGAAGATACCACATAACCTTCATTGGGGGTCCATGCTTTTCTATCTCTTCAATAGTATCGTCATCTTTGTGTTTCAACTTATAACGTGATAACCCACACCTCGAACAACTTTTCAACAATTCAAAATCTTTTCTGTATAATACATAATCGTTAGGACATGCATGTATCTTTTTATACTCCATAATTATGATTAGGTAGACTATTTCCCTCTGGAAGCATATGTTGAAGCTGAAGGAAGCTTCTTCCCAACCTTGGCTTAAAGTGTGTTTGATGAAGAAAATTGCTTTGGTGCTTTATAGTTTGTAATAAGTCTTAAGTGAATTTTGTAATGAGGAACCGATTGGTCATCGGTCATTGGGAAGTAATAAGGAATCGATCGGTCATCGGTCATTGGGGAAGTACTGTGACACGATCGGTCATCGGTCATTGGGGAAGTACTGTAACACAATCGATCATCGGTCAGTGGGGAAGTAATGTGGTACGATCGGTCATCGGTCATCGGGATAATCTGTTCCAGTTGCCAAAGCAAGCTTAGATCAAGCACTTAGAGTAATTAAAAGCTTTTTTGATTTTCTGTTAGGGCACCAAAGGAAAGTCAATTCAGTTATTTCAGTTAACTGAGTTGGGAGCCTTTCAGAAAATAAATCTGTTAAGATGTGCACAGAATCCGTTGGTTCCCAAACTGTTTTCAACTGGTTTTTGAAAAACAGTTAGAATTTCTTTAAAAGGCAAAGGTCTCTCTCTCTCAAAGATACACTGAGAAATTAAGTTTCAATCAGTTTCTGAGTGAGAAGAAGAATTCAAAGGCTTTTGTGAAAGGTTTTCAAAAGGAATTTCAAGTATGCTTGTTCTAGGTAAACCTTGTTCTTTGTGAAGGTGCTGGTGCAGTTTCTGCAGCAGATTGAACTACTGGTTTGAGTTCTTGCATCTTCTTTTCAGGTGTAATTTTTCCTTTCTCATTTGTTGTAAAGGTGTAAGTGTTAGTCACTCCTTGATAGGGTTTCTTGGTGTGCAAGATGTGCTAAAATAGGTGTTTTTCAGCCTTGTATGTGAGTGTTCTTGTAGGTTTCAAGAACTGTTGTATATGCTGTAATTGTTGTATGTGTTTAGTGGATTTCACCTTGGTGTAAGGTGAACTGGATGTAGCTCTTGATGAGTGAACCAGTATAAAAACTTGTGTGCAATCTTCTTTCCTTCCTTGCACTTATTTCTAGAATTTGAAATTGATAATTGTCCAAAATAAATCTGTTCATGTGAAATTGAATCTGTTAATTTTGGGTTTAATAAGAACTGTTCTTCTCTTGGTTGAAACCTTCTTGCAAATATCTGAACAAGTGTGTTCTGCTGTTCCTTCTAATTGAGTAAAATCTGGAAAAATAAATCTGTTTTGCTTAAAATCAATTTGTTTTTAAGTTCTGCTTGTACAAAGGTAATTTGAAAAATAAATCTGTTTTGTTTGAAATCAATCTGTTCTTTTAATCTCTGTTAAACAGAAGTCAGTTTCTGTTGTAAAAATTTTAAAAGATCAATTCACCCCTCCCCTCTTGATCTTCAGACCCTGCTTAATTCTAACAGCATATCCTTCAACAATTGAAGCAATTCCGTGAAACTTTTATCAGTCCATCCATTTATTGCCTTCAAATTCATCAATCTTAACACCATCGACAACCGTGTGAACTTAGTTGATCCAAGATACAATCGAGTCTCTGCATCGGTTGACATACTTCCACATCCATGCGCTTCTACAAAAGACTCGACTCCCACATCACGAATCATGTCTTCCAATCGATCATAATCTACATCATCATGTACTGCATCATTCATGGTGAACCCCACGTATTCTTCAGTTACGGAAATGCATGGTAAATTTAATAATTCACCATACCATGTCCAAGTTGTATAAGATCGAAGAAACCCATCACATAGAAGTGCTCCCTGACTATCTTAACATCAAGTATCCTTACATTAAAACACTTAACACATGGACACCTGATCTTTGCTCCATCTAGACTACTATTATTCGCATTACGTTGCGCAAATTGTATAAATTCTTCTACTCCTTTTTCGTACTCATCGCTAATGCGAACAGAATTAATCCAATTTTGATCCATTATATTCTATAATAGTCATTCTAGTCAATCAGGATTTCGGCAAAATTTTTTATCTCACACGATTGTCGAGGGTCGAACACCCTCAGACTCATACCAACACGATAATTCTACTTTAAACTAAAACTAACATAATATAAATTAACAATAAATAAAAGTTATAATAAATACTAAATAATATAAACTTTAAAAAATATAAATTATAATAAATAAACATATAAACAAATTCTTAACATTAACAAAAATTCAAAAAAATGTAAAACAGAACCAACCTTGTGCGTGAAGGCAACGTTGGTGAAGAGTGAGAGAGCGACAGCGATTGCGGCGGCAACAACGACGACGCACACAAAAGCATAACGAACAGGCATGCAAGGCAATGAAACAATGCTTAAACAATACAAATGCCAAAACCAGTGAGAAGGAGAAATAAAAAACAAAAAACAAAGAAGAAAGACGAAGAAGAAGAGGCGAAGAAGAAGAAGAAACTCACAGTGGCAAGAGAATACAGAAGTGAACGCACGAATGGAGAGGAACAGTGAGGAAGCAAACGCCAAAGAAAAGGAAGAAAGTATGAAAAGCGTAAGTGGTTCGCTCCAGGTTAGGATAAAAATTGTTTTATAAGTGCGGCTATTTGTAACAGCCACATTCATAAATCAAGTGCTTTGATTTATGAATGCGGCTGTTTCAAATAGCCGCACTCATAAATGAAAATAATTTCAAAAATACCACCGCATTTTGTAGGACTACGATTGAGGTAAAAATGCATTTAATAAACAATAGTTGTTTTACATTTTTATACTAGTGGGAGCAGCAAAGTTGGAAGACCCAATGTCACACAAAATTTGGGTAGTCAATGGTGATGACTTTTTACGGCAAGTGCACCGCGTTGTCAGAAGTAATAATTGTCCCTAAGGACGGATATCGATCCCACAAGGAACAGTGAATTATCAAGTACAATGATCGCTAAATATAGAACAAAACAATTAAAAGTGTGTTGAAAGTGGTTGTGTTGGCGATGATCAATAAGAAAACAGACAAAGAATTGGTTGCTTCAAGTTGGAAAAATAGGGATTAGGTTTCATCTTTCTCACTCTCATGTATTTTGATTAGCATGTCAATATTAAGTTCTTTGATTGAAATTGATGCCCGTATAAAAATCATTTATATCGATTCCTCACATATAAAATCCTTAAGAATGTCTCCTAACTATCGATCCCTCGCATAATTATAAGAACAACTTAGAACGAAGCTCAGACGTTAATAGCAATTAACATTTCAAGTCTATTCCTAGCACTCAAATATGTTAAGTATTGTTATTTAGGTAAGAATCCTAAAAATACTTTCCAGTCATATTTAAGATTCTCAATTTGTCACGAAAAATTAAAAGTAAAATAGCAATACCAATAATCAATCAAGAACTGAATATTTTGATATAAGATATCACCTCAATACATAAGAGTTCGAGCAGATTACTCCCAATCCCAAAGGGTAGAATTAGCCACGCATACTTCTAGCACCTTCCATTCTCTCAATTTGGTTACAATTTACTCTATGGTGTTTTCCTCTCAATCTGGCACACTAGGGTTATGCCTCTAGTCCCCTATTTAACCTAATTTGCTAGGGTTGAGTGACTTCCTAGGTCACACTTATGGGCTTAATAATAAAAACATAAAAATAGCCCAATTAATCTGACACATTCTTGCTATTGAGTTGGACTTTTCTCGCTCTCTTTTGCACGTTCTGGGCCTTCCAGCTTTCTCCTTTTAGCATATATCATTTTTCTTTAGTCCAAATCTCAACACCAAATTTAGGAATAAAATGCTCTTATTCAATTAAAGATCATAAAAAATGTAAAAAGGTATAAATTCATAAATTCGGGATTATTTTATATGTAAATTAGCAATTAATACTCATAAGTGCCTATATTTTAATATGAAATATTACGAAAATTAGGCACTTATCAAATGGTCAAAGGCTGAAGCCTTATTTAGGTAGTGAAATTGAAAGGCTCATCATAATGATTTTGTTGAAGGAGCTATAAAGAAATAGACGTCAAGCTATATGAATTTAAACAAGCGCTTGCTAGGAGAAAATCTAGTATTTTAATTACTATGTTTTGTTTTTGTGTGTTTTGTTTAGTTTTTGTTTAAGTTATGTGTTGTGTGGTGAAACTAGGTTTGATGAACCCAAAACAATTCAAATTGTATGTTGCATGACCTAGGAATAGGTATTCTTTTCCTAGGGACAAGTCCAGCAGCTGAGGTTAGAAATTATTTTAATTTTGGAGCAGATGGAGATGTAATAGGGCTATCTACAAATGTAGATGAAGAATTTGGAACTGAATTGATGAACTGCTTCGAGGAGATTAAAGGGTCATGGTTTTATCATTTTTTGTTAATTTTTATTATTCTTTTCATTTTTATTTTATTTTATTTATTTTTCTAATTTTCTTTTTATTTTTAGTTCTTTTTAATTTTGATGCCTTTTTTTTATATAATTGGTAGTTGATGACTTTTCTATGACAAGTGCACCGCGTTGTCAGAAGTAATAATTTGTCCCTAAGAACGGATATCGAACTCACAAGGAACAACTGAATTATCAAGTAAAAGATTCACTAAATAGAAAACAAAATAATAAATTTTGTTGGAGTTTGTTAACTTTAACTGGAAAATTAGGGATTGGAGTTCATCTTTCTCACTCTTTTGTATTTTGATTAGCATGACAATATTGTGTCCTTTGATTGATATTGATGTCCGTATAAAAATCATTTATATCGATTCCTCGCATATAAAGTTATTAAGATTCTTCCTAAATATCGATTCCTTGCATATTTATAGAAACTTCTTACCAGTAAGATCATATATTGATAGGAATTAACATTTCAAATTTATTCCTAGCATTCACATATATTAAGCATTATCATTTGGGTCAGAAACTTAGAAGTAATTTTCAGTCAAATCTAAATTTCGATATCAAGGCAAACTAGCATTACTAGCATAATGATAATAACAATCATCAATCAAGAACAAAATATTATGTTTAGATATCACCTCAATACATAGGAGTTTGAATAGATTACTCCCAATCCCAAAAGGTAGAATTAGCCACACATGATGGCTGTTACAAACAGGGAGAGCAAGAAAAGATGATTCAAGATGTTTCTCCTTGACGACTGCCTCCTCTAGGGTTTCTAACACTTACTATTCTCCCAATTGGATTACAATTCACTCAATGGTGTTTTCCCTTCAATCTTGCGTCTCTAGGGTTGTGCCTCAAGCCTCTTATTTAACCTAATTGGCCTTGGTTAAGTGACTTCTCGCTTGGGCCTTATTGGGCTTGCCTGAGCGAGTTCCACGAAAAAAGGCCCAACATCACTGAAGCAATCTTGCTTGGGCGAGATCCTCTGGCGGCGTCTGGCTTAGGCGAGCTTGGGCGAGCTTTGGTAAGTGTTGGTACGTTCCAGCTTTCCCTTTTTAGCTTTGTATATTCTCCTTTTGCCCAATCATTTCATTTCTTCCCTAGAATCCTGAAATTAACACAAATTTGGGAATAAATCGTTCTTATTCAAATTAAAATTACAAAATATGTAAAAATGTATAAATTCAAAAATTAGGAGTTATTTTATCAATTAATATTCATAAGTTCCTGTATTTTAATATGAAATATTATTGAAATCTAGCACTTATCAGTAGTTATTTTGAGGAATGTAATATTATTTTTGGGGTAATTATAATTTAGACCTTGTGTTTTTGGATTAGAACAGTGGATTAATATGGACACTAGTTGGAAAAGAAAATGTGTTGAACTTATATCTAAATTTAGTTGAAATTGTGGTGCATGAAAATTAAACAGGATGATTAGTTGGAACAGAGAATGACAAGCAATAAGAAATTAGACTAATTAAGTAAGTGTGTGTGAATCTTAAATAGTTTGAGAGTTTCACTGATGAATTGACTGTTGTTGTTGCTTGAATTTTTTTTATTATGTTGCATCATAAAAGAACATGAAAATGATTAAGACATTTGTATTAATTAGAAACCCAGGACCAAATAGCCAACCTTTGTTTAAATTGATAATAATTTTTGTGATAACCCTTTTTAACCTATGATTTATTGTACCCTGAACCTTACTTGATATATATTTCCTACTTGTTGGCATGCATATTTGAGTAAATCATTGTTTTATATATCCTAAATAATTGTATTATTTGTTAGATGTGGGCTTCAAAGTCATGTGTGTTCTTGGCTATGAGGACTTCAAAGATTGCAAGAACATATTGCAAGGCGAAATTAACTTTATCACTTCTCACTTTCACACTGAATTAAGTATTGGATGCATTTTAAAATAAATGCCTTAATTTAAAATATTTCAAAATTATGAGAATTAAATATTAACAATTATAACTAAAACTAAAATTACACGTAAAATATATGTACATCAAAAGCTAAAATAAAATAAGTCAAATTTTTTGAAGTATGAGTTCATAACAAAAAAAAAACTACTAGGAATAATATAAACCAACTACCATCAATCATAATAAATATGCAAATACTGTTGAAATATTTACTATCCAAGATTAGTTGTTGAAATACTTATTATCCAAGGTTATTTTGCTGATTTTTTAAAATAAATTTATGAAATTTTAGAAAACTTATTTGTAATGTAAAGTTACACTCTCAAAATTTTAGAGAATTTAGTTATAATATATATAAAATATATTAAAACTATATAGTTTTTAATTATTTATTTATAAACAGATTTAATTATATTTATTTATTGAAGTTTGAAAAATCTGAAGTGTTTTATCGACATTCTACGATAAATCTTTGGAATTTAATGAAGGTTAAAAAACCTCTGTTATTTTGCCGAGGTTTTAGAATAAACCTTTGGAATTTAACGAAGGTTAAACACACTTCTGTGATTTTGCTGAGGTTTTACAAAAAAACCTTTCGAATTTAACAAAGGTTAAAATAACCTTTGTTATTTTGTTGAGGTTTTAAAATAAACTTTTGGAATTTGTTCAAGGTTAAAAAATCTCTGTTATTTTGTTGAGATTTTAAAATAAATCTTTAAAATTTAACGAAGGGTAAAAAAACCTCCATTATTTTACTGAGATTTTATAATAACCTTTGAAACTTAATGAAGGTTAAAAAAACCTCCGTTAATTAAATCAATTCTTAGGATTATATAACCTCAATTAAAACCTTTTTTCTAGTAAAACGACAGTGAGTTTAGGGGGGGTTACACCTAAAGCTTATATATAAAGATCAAAACAATAGGATTGAAATCTTTTAAATTAGTGAAAAATTATGTGCTTAAAAAAATTAAGCTATTGATATTTTAAAAGAATTATTGTGTATTTTTTTTAAGAAGAATATGAAATCGTTTAAATATTTGTCATTTTCAAAATTTGTATCCATTCAAGAGCTATTCTCCTTTGCATCTTGTGCATAGGTTAGCAATACCATAACATATATCACTTTTTTTAAAACAAAGTTAATGATAAATTAGGGGAAAACAGTGTTTAATATAATATGGTGTTAACTTAAAAGAGGTTCTTTATTATTATTATTATTATTATTATTATTATTATTATTATTATTATTTATTATTATTATTATTATTATTATATATTGTGTGTAAAGTAGGGATGGCAAAGCGGGGTGGGCGTGCGGATTGGCCCGCGACCTGCTAGTAAAATACGCCGGACGGGCCCGCCTTTTCAATCCGCCAACCCACTTTAGCCCACCCCGCATTAATCCGCAGTCTACACAGGCCAACAGTAGGGTGGGGCGAGCTGGCTCGCTAACCCGCAAAACAAAAAAAAAATGTACTGCCAGTGGAAGAGGAGAGAGGAGTGCATTGCAAAAATGAAAATAGGGTTTCATTCCATCCAAAAACCAAAACACAAATGCTAGGTTTTCTCCAACGTTGTTTCCCTCATTCCAATATGCAACTCCGCGCTGCCGCTCCGTGCCACTGCTGCTGCCCTTCACATCGTTGCTGCCGCCCTTCGCGTTGCTACTGCCCCCCTTAGCGCTGCCGCTGCCGCTTCGCGTTGCTACTGCCGCCCTTTGCGTCGTCGTTGTTGCTGCTACCGCCCTTCACGCCACTGCTGCCACTCCGCGCCGCTATTGTTTCGCGCCAGCAAAAAAAAAAAGAAGTTGAATGTGGGTTGGCCCTTATTCAAGACGGGATAGAAAATCCAGCCTGCATCCATTACGCGGGGCGGACCAACCCAGCTCTCATTTTACAGGCCAAGTGCGGGACGAGCCTATGTGGGGCGGATTGACCCGGTTTACCATCCCTAGTGTAAAGAACTATTATGATATTATAGAATTGAGGTTGACGTATTATAAGGGCTTAATATGAATTTGATGTTAATTTTTAATAGATGATGCATTATGTATATTTTCCAAAAGGTCCAAAAAGATGTTGAGTTTAGTAACGTTGATTTGTTGGATAATATCAACTTTTTGGATTAGAAATATGTTTCTGTGTGCATATTAGCAAAGAGAGATAAAGGCAAGACATGTCATTTATGGATACATTTCAAAAACTGTTATTATTTCTATAAGAGAGAAATAGAGTATACCTAATTAACCTGATATGAGTTCTTAATGTAAATAAAACACTAAGGTTGAGATTAAGATTAATTGATTTTATTTACTTCTAAATAATTGATGACAAAGTTCCTCCAATAAGTGATGATTGTGTGTACATATTCGTCCTATTCCTATACTCATTCATGTCCTTATACTCGTACTTTTACTAAATAATTAGTGGTGTCTCAATTAATTTCTATTATTGATAAATAATTTTTAAATTGGTATCTAATTAGTAATGACTATTTTACGGCATACCGAATCAGAAGTAATAATTTGTCCCTAAAGACGGATATCGAATTTATAAGAAACAATTAAATTCTCAAGTATAATATTCACTAAATATAAGACAATATGTAAAAGTTTGTTGAGAGGTTGCGTGTATGATGAATTTGTAAGAAATTAAATAAAACAAAGTAAATGATTTATGAGTCAATTGGAAAAATTGGGATTGAGGTTCATCCTTCTCACTTGTCTATATTTTTCAAAAGCATACAATATTGAATCTTGATTGACATTGATGCATACATAAAAATTACTCATATCGATTCCTCACATACAAAATTATTAATAGAGTCTCCTAAATATCAATTCCTCGCATATTTATAGAGACTCCTTATCATTACGAATAATGTTATAAAACAATTAACATTTCAAATATATTCCTATTCAAATATTTTAAGCATTATATTTAGGTAAGATGCTTAGAAGTATTTTCTAGTCAAATCTAAGGATCAAAATCATGAATAGTTTAAGCTTTGAGAATAAAATGATAATAACAACCATCAATACATAAAATATTAAATAGATTACTCCCCATCCCAAAGGGAAGAATTAGCCACTCATGTTGGCCATTACAAAAATGTAAAGCAAGAAAAGAAGATCCAAGGTGTTTCACCTTTACGGCTGCCTCCTTTAGAGTTTTCTATCTCTCTTTTATCTCTCTTTATTCTCCCAATGATGTTTAGGGTTATGCTTCACGCCTTCTATTTAACCTAATTGGGTTTAGGCTATGTAGGCTCGTCCAATTTTATAAGTAACAAACTTATTAGTTGCTTGAGCGAGTTTGAAGAAAAAGAATCCAACTTCACTATAGTGAACTCACTTAGGTGAGTCTTGGACGAGTTTCTTTGAAGTGATCTTGCTTAAGCGAGTTTGGGCGGATTTCCAATGTTCCAAGTTTGTCTTTTCATCTATATCTTTAACTTGTCCATTCTCTTTTAACCCTTTTATCTCCATTTTTTTTTCTAAAAAATAGAAATTAACCAAATTTCAGAATAAATCGTTCACATTCATCTTATAATAAAAAATATGTAAAAATATTCAAATTCTTAAATTTGGTATTGAATTATAACTATTTTATCAATTAAAATGCATAAGTGTCTATCTTTTTGTATGAAATATTAATGAATTATGACACTTATCAATTAACTACATTACCAATGTAGAAACTATTTATCAATAATAGAAACTAATTTAGATACCAATGATTTTTTTAGTCTCTAAAATATTATATAATTTAATCAATATAACAACTAATTATTTATTATTTATAAAATTAATTTATATTTAATAATTTTCTTATATCATTTGTCCTCATACTCGTCCTTATCTTAAATTACTAAAACTCATTTAATGATAATAAGAAAACTAAAAACAACTTTAATTTATTAGGTCACTAAAAACTTATACTTACCTATCTTTAATCCTTAATTTCAGAATTTATAAAACACACATTTAATATTTTTATATTTTTTTAGTAATTTAACTTTTATTCAATTATTATTTAATATTTTAATTTAATATTTATGTAATTATAATTTAACATTTAATATTAAATGAATATCCTTCTTACATTAAATAAATTTTTTATAATATTATATACTTGTTTGTGATTCTGTCAGAGAGACGCAATGTAAAGTTTTGCGACATTAATTATATACTGCATTAAATTAATGCATATATTAATATATTACATAAATAATTAAATACATAAATTATTGTTATTATATTTGCTTTAATATATTAATCTCTGTATTAAGTTCTTGTAATGTATTTAATGATATCACATAAATAATTAATATAATACATTAATATATTTCATAAATGACATGAAATAATAATTAAATACATATATTAATTATTTTTTTATATTTTAAATCTATTTCAATGATGAATTCAGAAAGGAAATTGAGAAAAAAGTTAGTAAATGTTGATTATTTTCATTGAACTTGCATCTATATAAAGCCGAGATCAGAGATTCCTCAATCAAGTAAATTTTCACCAACACACAAATAATGCTTTTAGCCATCTCTAAATATTTAGAGTTTGAACAAATGGGCAAAGATGGCGACGGCAAAGACGCAGACATATACTTTCCTAAGAGTGATGACGTTAATCTCAAAATCAAATTAAGGAAGTAGCAAAGGTATTATATATATGATTAATTAAATTTCATATACTTTTCTAGTTTTTAAATATATATTTCTTCATTGTGTTCTTTATTGTTTTATATTCAGTTGTTAAACTAAAAAACATTTCGTTTGCAGAACATTACGTAGATTGAAGATTGAGTTATTTTATCTTCAGGATGAAATGGACTCAATAGAAAAATGGGGGAGAGGTACGATGAAAGGATTAAAGAAGAATAAGAGAAACATTTATTGATGATTTGTAAATAAGATGTGATGTTTGTGAGAAGCTCTTGCTTTTGTTTAGAGTATTGGGGGCTTTTAACCCAAAGTGTATCAAGGTTGAACTACTCCTGAATTAGTTTATATTTCTTTTTTTTTATATAAAAAAAAATATAGGTGGGATGTTATTTTCTCAATGTAATAATTATGATTCAAGAAGAAGAAAAAGTCTCAAAGTGTGATTTGAGTTTTGAATGTAATATTAATTGTTTTTGTTAGTACATATCCCATTACTTTCAATCCCTAAGCAACACTCTCTTTCCCTTAGATATCTGAATAATGAATGAATGTGTAGTGTTGATGTGGAATGGTACTTAAATTAAGGGAGTGGGAGATTGGTAAAGGATGAAGAATTTAAATATAACTAAATTGGTAGCAAGCATATATTATCATAATCCGATTCTTCTCATAGAGTGTGCACATGCAAAAAGGTTAATAGTATAAAAATTTATAACTTAGAAACCTTTTTATTTCTAAGAAAACATTTTTTCTTTAATATAAGCAATAAATCATAACCTTCTTTTATATATATATATATATATATATATATATATATATATATATTCAATTTTAAAATATTGATTTCACCACTTCTTATACAAATCTTTCAACATAATAAACAAAGTGATGAAAATACTGAGAATGAGAGACTAGGGGCTGGGAAGGGGATAAATGAAGATAATAACGGTAAATACAAGAGGGTTGGGAGACTTGGTTAAATAAAGATACTTTAGGGAATAGATATAAAGAAAAGGGCAGAGGTTGTGTATATACAAGAAATTGGAACTGATGTGATAGATAATGAAAAGTGATGTGCGACAAAAGGTGATGAAGATATATAGAGTGGGTACATAATAATAGGGTGGAGGAATTTGGTGTGTATGGCAAGATAGATAAACATGCTTTAGAGAAAAATCTTGATTTTGTTTCAAATCTCTCCTCTCCTTTGTAGAGTGAAAGAATGGACCATTGTTTCTATGTATTGGATGGATAAAGTCGATACAAAAGACTCCCTTAGTCTGAAAGAAAATATGTTATTTAAATTACTAAAAAGCTTGGGCATTCAAAAAAAAAAAGTGTTACGAAGTCTTGTGTGAAATTGTTTTTTTGTCTAGATTGTTGTGATGAAATATAAGGGTTTGACCACTCCTAAGTGAATCATATTTATTTATTTTTTCTTGCTGATAAAAAAAACTCTATTAATGTAAGTCCAACTAAGAAAAAATAATTATCTATTTATGGGGTCTACATTTGTATCATATTAGATGTTTAGCTCCTATGTTCGGTTAGTCTTGGTTTGAGGTTCCTTCTTATGTATGAATTTTGGCCTATTCCCTCCATACTTGTTTGTACTTTTTTTTTTTTTGTTTGATAATATTTTTTCATGTAATGGCAGATGATTATTAGATCATGGGATGTCAATCTAGCTGAGATGTAAAGCTTCATAGTGATGTCTAGCACGAAGTTTTATATGAAAAAAGAGATAAATTTCATTATAAAAAGTCAATAGCTGAGATGTCAGACTTCATAGTGATGTCTAACACGAAGTTTTATATGAAAAAAGAGATAAATTTCATTCTAAAAAGTCAATCAAAGATACGTAAGGGATTCCTTGTCATCTTATAACTGGAGAGAAAATAATATACCAATGTTGATTGTGAGTGTATCACCATGCTTGTACCAAATTGTTAAACATATGAAGGAAGCAATGTAGGTATTCTTAAAAAGATTTTTATTATTTTTATTTTAAGGAAAATATAATAAATATAAAAATAAGTGAGAATAAATATTATATAAATTTTACATGACAAAAAAAAAGTATTAGTATCTATTTTACGCGTTATAAATTTAAATTATTCTTGTAATGGTTAATTAGAATAAATGAGCTCTATCAATATACAAGATTATATTATTGTGTTTAAATATTACTCATTTAAATTCTTAAGGCTAAATTCGCATAATTTAAATTTATACTATTTATAACAATGTCATCTTAAATGTAAGGTATGATTGAAAACTTCTCCTTTAAGAAAATGGTGATTTATCTAATTATAGCACTCCTATTTATATATAGTAAAAAAAATGTCATGATTGTACTCTTTTCACTTTGAACTCTAATTCTGATATTTGATTCCAATTAAATTAAAATCTTGATGGTTAGTTTTACAAGACAACAAAAGAAAAAACCCTTCATGTAATTGTAAAAACAAAATTTGATAGATTACACCTAGAAGATTATTAATGGAGTTGAAAAAAAAGAATATAATCAAGCTTATCTCTTGTATTAAATCGTCATGTCATGAACAATACTAAGTGTAAAAGAATCTTTTTATTTCATTCTTATTTGGAAAAGTGAAAGACTTATGGTCTTATTATATGTAGTCTTGCCAAATAATTTGTCAAGACCCTAAACTGTCTTAAATCCATTTAATGGGCCTAAGCTTTGGTGTAATCTTTATTCGAATAGTTATATGAATTAAACCTATGTTATTCAGATAATTATCCTACCTTGTTTTCCATGTAGTCTCCATTTCATCAACACAATTCGTTTGACCACGTTAGGAAATATCTAGGCTAGCACCAAAGGTGTTAGAAGAAGCTTTGAGTTTCCTTTGTCATGTATAAAGTTAGATTAAGTGTGTCAAACGAAAACTTATGTTGTTTTTGTTTCCAGTCATTAACTATTGTCGAAGATGGATTTGCATTGATAGTCTATGTTTGTATCTATTGGCTTGTGTGGATTTGAGAGTGTGGAAATGTAACAAAAGTGTTTAATTCCATCCTCATTGCTGCTGAATATTTGTAGAGAAAGCCATGTAAAATTGTGTCATTTTACTTTGTTACCCTAAATTATTTTGTTGAAGTCGTGTAACGCCCCTCATTTTCCACTCATACGTATATAATATGAAATACATTAAAATAAGAGATATCAAATTTAACATATGTATATATAATAAAATACATTCATCCCAGACATTGTGTCTCAAAAGAAAACATCCCTCTTATAGGGGTTTTAATACATCTCCATCAAATGTTCCAAAATACATGAAGGAAAACATTAAACTAAATCTGTCCCTTCCTCCAACACGCTCACTGAGGAGCTCTACTACCTGCAACATCATCTGCTCCCGTGTAATTACACACGATCATCACAGTTTTAAAGAAAACAAACACAAAACAAAACGCAGGGGTAAGCTAGATATTTTTAAAAACTAACTTTAAATATGAAACTTTAAAATCAACATAACCAGCTTCTAAACATCTACATAAATCCATCACTTTCTCATTCATATCTCACAACCATCAAGTGTCTATCAAATTTCAATATTTCTCTTTCTCACGTCAGACTTCCACTGACTCATCACACATAGACACTTGACACTACTTCCGGAAGACTCGTGCATTGACTAGACTCAGAGGTCTGCACCTGTCATACTACATTGCTGTAAAGTTCCCACAGCTATGCGCATAAACATAATCTCAATCTCATCACTCTCTTAGTATGACAGGGTTAATCCATACAACAGGTCAAGTAGTTATCTTTCAAACCACTTACCCATACATATGAACCTCCATCGACTCTCAACGCCTGAATAACTTCATCTATATGATTCCATTATATCAGGAGAGTCAGGATATCTCATTATAGAAATCACCGATCAATGCACATTCTACACAATCTTACACGGTATTTTCTTTCCTGAAAATACTATGCCTTGATCCCACATTCACAACATTCAACACATCATATAACACTTAAATGAACGATTCCAATCACAGCAACAATCATTCCAAGGTTCAGATTTTCGAATATCACATGCATTTCACATTTCAATCTCAAACAGTTTTAAACGACACTAAAACAGGGGAGTTCGAAATCAACATTAAAACCGGCGATCACGTCCAAAAACAGGGGATTATGCAATAACATTTGAAACCGGCGACCTCGTCGCCCTAACATCAAAATCTTCTAGCTTAAGGTTTTCTTGAAAAAAAAATAAAGCTAGCTTCCCTTACCTGGACTTGAGCCGATCTCACTAAGAGTTCCAAACCCACCGAGAACTCAAGGATGCCTTAACCTGCACCATAGAGTTCCGATCACAAATCTAATGAGATTACTCATTTTCTGCGTTAACAGAGACGATTTCTGAAGTTAAAAGAGTTGTATGCACAACCTATGCAGAGACGACCCTCTCAAAATCAGACTCGACTCAAAGAACAAAGCAAAACGACTTACTCTGTTTTAGGGCTTTGAGCAGAAAACTTGCAGAGTAACTTCCCAGAAGGACAAAGGCAGTCGCCGATCGTAGCACTGGTATGTGAGGATAGCCGTGTCTTCGAGTGGAGGAGAAATGAGAAAGGGGAACTAAATGAGCTGATTCCCTCAACTCTTAAGGTCGAATGGCTCTTTAGCCTTCACTGCCATTACCCACTCTCTGAGCAACCTTGCGTGCACACTTCCTTGAACAGTATTGACCACGTGGGTTTCTGCGCATACCAACTCTCTGATGCTAACTATTCTGAAACACCATTTTTGTATACATGTCATGCATTCAGAACGCTCATGCTGGGAGCCTGGGTCCCACCTTATCTGTGTGAAACACGACATCGCGCGATAACCTTCCACCGATGACTGCTCGCGCAATGACTATGCCTCTCATACCGGCGATGACCGATTCCTCTTCCTGACGAACGACCGATTCCTCATCCTGGCAGACAACCGATGTCTCACCCTGGCAGACAACCGATGTCTCACCCTGGCAGACAACCGATGTCTCACCCTGGCAGACCACCGATGTCTCACCCTGGTAGACAACCGATGTCTCACCCTGGCAGACAACCGATGTCTCACCCTGGCAGACCACCGATGTCTCACCCTGGCGGACAACCGATGTGTCTCCCATCCTGGTTGATGACCGATGTTCCTCTCATCCTGTTGGCGATCTCTTATCGCCCTTGTGTGTGACGAGGACACATCGCCCCACTCTGGTCACCGATGTCACATCGTCACACTTTGCTGAAAGTTCATCCTCCCATTCCTCTAAGTCTGTGTTATCACGGTTCACACTACTCATGGTGGCAGACATGCCACCTATCTTCTATATCACTCATCTTCTGTATTTAGACCACATACTAAGTGCTTACCAAGTCTTCTCGAATACACGGCGATGTGCTCTTTTCGGCGATCATGTACACCATAGGCGATTGGCGATTTCATACGAGGGAAGTCGGAGGCCGCCGCCTTCTTCAAAAACGGCGATCTCCTTGACTTCTAAGCTACACCTTCCTTTCTCTTACCCTTCTTGATTCACGTGCCTCCCCCCCTTCAAGCACGCCCACGTGATTACCTCACGATGAAGTCATCGCACTTGACTACTTGGTTAGTACACTGGTCAACCGACCAACCTCTACCAGCTGACCCCAGACCTTGGGCGACGTCCGAGGTCTGACCACTATGGTATTTTCTATTTTTATGTCCTTTTTATTTTAAATAATAACATACCCAGAAATTATTTAAAATCTATCACTTCTATTCCAAATAATTTATAGGTCCTTACAAGTCGCACGAACTTCTGCCATGAACTTTGAGCACAACAATGAAACATTTTTCATTTTCAAAAAAAAACCACGAGAATCGATTATGCATGCCATTTTTTAGGAAAACAACATCGATTATGAGTTTTTTTTTCAAGGGATAATCAATGTTCTCTCCCTCATAATCTATTATCTATGATTTTTCTTTGGATAATTGATTTTGGCCTTATATTTTTTTATGATAATCGATGATGTGATAGATGTTATGCATGTCATAATTGATTTTGTGCTATTTTTTTTTGTTGTTGTTTTCACTTAGTTGTGTTGATTACTTGTGATTTGTAGTTTTTCAATTTTGGTTTTCATTTTTATTTTTTGCATCAACATATTTTAGTTCTCATTTTTTGTTTTTTATTGTTATTTTGGTTTCCAATTTTTTCCACATAAGCATATTTTGGTTTATATTTTTTTTTTCTAGTTAGATTATTTATATTTTTTAACTAAAATATTTTATTAATAATATTTTCATTTAAACAAATATAATTTATATTTGTTAACTGAATTATTTTATTAATAATATTTTAATTTAAACATATTTTGTATATAAATAATTATTTAATTGGCCAAAATGATAAGTAACTTATATTTTTTTCTAAAAATAATTATTCAACGATTCTAGAAATAATTGGCCAAAATTTTTATTAACTTAAATATAAACAAAAATTATACTTCATATTTCATTATTCAAGTATTTTTAAAGACAAAAGTAAATATGTAAAAATACATTTTAAACCTTTTAAAAAAATAAAAAAAATTCCCTAACAACCATTACATTATTCATAAAATAGAATAATTTTTCTCACAAATCCACTCTACATACCTTAGTCAAAACAATTTCTTGTGTTCATTTTTTCTTTAGGATTTTTCAGACTAAGTGTTTCAAAGTAATACCTTTAGTTTGTTTACACCATATAAGATACACCATTTCAAACAATCTTTCATATTTTATATTATTAACTCTTATTCAAAAACGTGAAAAATAAAATATTCAAATTATTATTTCATGGAATGTTAAGGGTTTTCATAATTAAATATATCAAACTATTTAATAAATCACTTTTAGCCAAATGGAAATACAGAATGAGAATAGAAAGATATGGACTGTTAAAATAAATTTTAGACTCAAAATCGAATTATGGAGAAGTTTGAAAGGAATGAAATAGAGTATGATTCCTAGTGGTGGAATGATTGAAGGGGCAAATTAAATAGTTTAATGAGAATTTCAAATGGAGAGCTGGAAAAGGAACGAATCATTCTATTTAGAAGAATAGTAGTTCAAACAACATAATTTATATGTGACTTAGTTCACTTCGTCTCCTTCATGAGACAATTGATGTTATTTGCAACAATCTTTCCTTCGAGAATTAAGAATCAAACTCATGATCAAGATTTTGATACCAATTATTAAATTGAAGCACTTAACAATAGGCTAATATCTTTCTACTCAAGAACGCAATGATCTAAATGCCATGATTTAATTATAACTTGACCCACTTAACCTTAGGAAATGAGATAAGATAGTCAAACCCACACTCATCTCACCTCATTGGTATTCCTATGCCTATGTGGAGAGAGAGATGGGTTGATGTACTAAGGCAGAAATTCTAAAGTCTTCTTACATATTTCCATATTAAAAATCTTAACTATATTTCCATATTAAAAAACTTAGCTAACGTATAACGTATAGCTCTAACAAGATAAGCATATGTGTGCCATGAAAGTGTAAATAAATTAGTGGTTTTATTTATCCTGAAAAAATTCCCCCAGGAACCTCACAATAATTAAAGTTTACGGTTTTTAAAAGATTATCTAAACTATGACTTTTGTACCTAAACTAACGGGGCTTTCGAAAACTTTTAGTTGAAACCGTAAAAAATAATGGAGGTTTAAAAATTATCAAGTTTGGAAACCGTTAGGAATATCGGAGTTTTGAAAACTTTTAGAATAATGAAGATTTTAAAGAACTGTCAAAAAGTAATTGTCTTAATCGCTAATAATTTATTACTGATACTAAATCTTTCAGAAAAAAAAGTCAACTAGTAACGTATTTTGAAAACATTAAATATAACTCTGTTAAAAATAATTTTTCTGAGTTGTGTGTAAATATGATAATAGTTTCCTTTTATCTATAAGAAGTTTAACGACTAAAATTGCAATTTTAACAATCACAAATATCATATTTTTCTCTAATGAGTATTTTGGGATGTTACCAGTAAAATTTATAATATTAATTACATAATACATAAAATTAATACATATATTAATATATTACACAAAATAATTAAATACATATAAATTATAGTTTACATAATACATAAAATTAATGCATATATTAATATATTACACAAAATAATTAAATACATATAAATTATAGTTGTCTATGTTACATCAATATATTACTAAATGTATTAATTTAGTGGATATATAATTTTTGAGACATCCTAAAGTATCTCTATATAAAGGTTATGACACCTTTGAAATATCTGTATAAAGGTTGGAACACCTCTATGAACTGTCTCATTTTATTTTATTTACTATTTGCTGATTAAAAAACATTAAATTAATACATATATTAACATATTACACAAATAATTAATACATAAATAAAGATTTCTTATGTTACATTAATATATTAATTTATTTATTAACTTTGTGCAATATATATTTAATTTAATGATGTCACATAAATAATATAATGCATACATTAATATATTTCATAAGTGACATTATTTAATAGTTAAATGCACGCATTAATTAATTTTCTTATCTTAAATATATTTAAACAACCAATTAAAAAAAGAAAGCATTTAAAAAATTAATTAATGGTAATCCTTTTTCATTATCTGTTCATCTCCTATTTTGCATCTACATAAAGCGGAGACATTGATAGAGTTTTATCAACCAAGTTAACGAAATTTCACCAACGAAAAAGTAATATTTGTAGAGATCTCTGAATATTTAGTTTGGGCAAATGGCCAGCAGCATGGGCAATGATGAAGACGACGAAAACACAGACAAATATTTTTCTAAGAGTGTGATGAGATTGATCTCAAAATCAAATCAAGAAAGTACCAAAGGTATATTATATAGCTTTTGATTAATTACATTCATATATATTTTGGTGATTCTTACATATATATATATATATATATATATATATATATATATATATATATTAGTTTGTATTTAGTTATTAAACTAAAGAAACCATTTCGTTTACAGGAAAGTTTGAGTGTAAATTATGTAAATGGAGTACATGTTGATGGTGTTTTGTTTCAATCCCCTTCAAAAAGGAGGTTAACCTACAAAAGATCAATGGAGGTGATCGAGAGATAACATTGGGATTTATAATTGTATTCCCTTCGATGTATAATGTGCAATATTTCTTACCCTATTGGATACTATGGACTTCTAAATCATATATGAATGGTCTTCAGATGCGTTTTGCTATTAGGTTGGGTTTGCAATCCAATACTATTTTCTTCTCGTTTTCAGTTTATATTTGTACCACATTAGTTGAACTAAACTTTTTTTTAATAGTTAAAATATCTCTAGTATTCTCATTTTATTGATTATACGTTATCCTCTCAAATTAGCGTCTTAGAACTTCTTGATGAATATTCATGTATAACATTTTAAAATATATATAATAAATAGGGTATTTGAGAAATATTTTAACTTTTATACAAAAGAGTACAGAAAGTAGTGTATCTTACCAGATATGTACATTCATACAAGTACACACATGCAAAGACAAAAAGAAAACACCCTTAGAAATTGTTACATCTAAAACCAAACACCATTACCACCAGCAGTGTTGTGTGGATAAACATGCCCAACAGGCAGGTATGTGTTGTATATAAAAAAGCAAAGCATCTCAGCTCAGTCCAACAAAACAGGCTGACAGCTAGCACTAGAACGAAGAAAAACTTTCACATAACAAAAACATAAAATGCAAAGTTGGTGATGAATGACGTATTCATCTATAACATATTTTTAAATATTATTTACATGATTGTCTCATTTTAATGAATTTACTACTTTTTACCAGGTTTTTATACGTTGCTCATTTTACTCTCTATATCTATTGTAACTTCCATATCACCTTTTAAGATTATTGAATTGTAAATATAAGAGAATATTATATAACCTTTAATTCAAAATCTTAAGATTATATCTTTATGGGTTATTCTATTTATATATTGTGCATTTTATTCATCTCTACCCAATATAAAACCTCTATCTCGTCTTGAATTTCCAACAGTTATTCATTTGGGTATGTTGTATAGGAGGACAACCTAAAATGTTAATAATCAGTGTTGTAGTGTTACAGTTCCTTATTGATTTTAAAATTAATAAATTTTTAGTTTTCTACGGAATATATTGATTTTCACATACAAGAATTAATTTGTGTACTAGAATTTATATATAATTTTTCAATATTAATTTGAATGATAAGTTGGGGAAATATGTGGATTAAGAAAACAATAATATATTTGGTAGCTATGAATGATAAGTTGAAAATATAAAGTTATCTACAAATATATTAATAAGTAATTTTTCTAAGAATATATTCTAGAAAAGTTATCTATGTATAAATCTATTGATTCATTGCATAAATTTATTGATTCATTGCATAATATATCTAGAGATCAATTGTAGTTAGATTTAGAAATTGAGAAGACAATTCAGAAGAATAGAATAGTAAGAAAAGAAAAGCAAAACAAGGAGAAGTTAGGAAATAATCTTCAACCAGGTCTACCCTTCACATTGAGATAATACAAGAAGAAAGTAACATAATTGAGAAAGAACAACCACCACCTAGAAGAACACTTGTTAAATCCTATGGAGCAGTGGAGTTGGAGGATATCCAATTGTTGAACAAGGTGCTTTGATGTCTCCAAATCCAAGTGGGATGATGGTTGTTGTTGGATGTGATGTGTGTGTGTCTTATGTAGTTTGAATTTGTTAATCCACTCTGGTTGATGATCCAAGGTTGTTTGATTTTAGTCCAAGGATGACACATCACCTCCATGACATCTTTTGAAAGACTTGTGATAAATCGCATGGACAGTTTAGCATAAGATCAAAGGAACACTCATGAGTTCTATGTTGCCAAGTTCCAGAATCTGGACGAACAGATTGAGGCTGTCTAGAACCAGCTGTTTGAGCTTCAATATGGCAAGGAAGATGAATGATCTCCATAAGCTTTAATGTTTATTTTCCATAAGCTTGATGAACATCTTTCTTAATTATGTTTTTATCCCTTCTTCTACTTTATTTGTGAAGACAAATAGGGGGAGAATAATGTGGTTTATGTGTTGTATTGCTGCTGCTACACTCTAGTCTACCATGGTTTAGTTTATGCTGTTGCCATGTCACTAGTACAAAATAACTCATTAACGACGGTTAAAAATGGCATACAAAGACGGTTCCTGAACCGTCATTATTGCGAGTGTCGTTATAAGTCAATTGCTTATAATGACGGTTCTAGAACCGTCTTTATAACTCACATTAACGTGTAAAATTCAAAAATAAAAGAAATGGGAAATACACTTTTAAAGACGGTTCCAGTAGGGAACCGTCATTATAAGCGTGTGTATTTTTTTAAAAAATATTTATTTATTATATAATCAATCCAATCCTGCATAAAAATATCAAATTTCCAGAACATATGAAATCTCCATAACAATAATGCATGTAATATCATAATTTAAATACAAAAAGTTCTATACTATATGAAAAAAAGTTTATGTCATTTTATATATGGTTAGCTTAAGGTGTATCCAAGTGAGTGTCTTTCTTTTTTGACTTGTACGTCACGTCTCTCTCCACTCAATATGTTAGAATAAACACTACAAAAATAAGATTTCATGTTAGAAAACACACACATAATAAATTTGTGAGTAATGTATATAAATGTAATGTAACTATAATGGTTTGATAAATCTCTAATTTATATTAGAAAAACACTATGAAAAATTTCAGAATTTTTTTATAAGTGTAAGTATGAGAACTAAAACTTCAAAATACCTAAAAAATACCTAAATAATACTAAAAAATAAAAAAAAAAAAATTAAATGATGGATTTTTGAAATTTTGGTGGGGCCAATCCCCATGGGCTTCGTTACCTCGTTTTAGACAACTTTCATTTTTTACGCGTCTCCATCCGACTTCTCTATCAAAAGTATGGCCGTTTGAAGTTTTTGGCATAGAACCCTAAAAAAATCTAAATCTATCACTATTAACTAATCAACACTAATCAACACATAAATTCAAATATTTATTGAAAAATTTAAAATTTTAAACCCTAAATACTAACCTTTGGAAGCCAAGTCCGTGGTGGTAGCATGCAGTGGTAGTGTGACAACCTGTGGTGGCAGCATGTGGGGGGGTAGCATGCGGTGACATCGTCCGATGGCAGTGTGGTGGCAACGTGTGGGGGGGACAGTGTGCGGTGGCTACGTCTGGTGTAGGTTCCTGGTGGTGCGGAAAGGTGTTGTCGGCATGCGGTGGTTGTTTGGTTGTGCACGCCCAGAGGAGACAATCGCTTGAATAGGGGGCGGGACTGGAGTTGGGTGGGGCTGGAGTTGGGAGATGACGAGAATGGGAGAAGAGAAAGAATGGAAGAGAATAATAAGCACGAATGGGAATGAGTGTGGTTTATGTAGCGAGATTTTCTAATTTTTAAGCAAACAAAGACGCCGTCTTTATATGTGCCTTTGGATGACTTAGAACCGTCTTTGTAAGTGCCTTAGGATGACTTATAAAAACCGTCGTTATATGTGTCTTTTAATTACAAAATTGTCACCATACATTTTATAATTATGGTTACTTTTAAACCGTCTTTGTACAATGTCGTTAATCTACTTTTTTGAACTAGTGTGTCCGATATACATCACAACTGCTACACACAAACACTGGTTTTAAGTTTTGTTTTGTTTTTTTTTTTTGTTTTTTCTGCAAATGTATTATGCAGAGAACTGGATTTGTGTGTGCCTTGGTATGCTGCTGGTATACTTGCTCTGCATGTGCATATTTTTTGTTTTGCAGTATCTATCAAATTCAAGAAGGACAACACAAGCAAAGTAGGGATTTTTCTTCATCAAATAGGGGGAGATTGTTGAACAAGGTGCTTTGATGTCTCCAAATCCAAGTGGAATGCATGAAGATGGTTGTTGCTAGTTGTGTGTGGTTGTCTAGTGTAGTTTGAATTTGTTAATCCTTTCTAGTTGATGATCCAAGGTTGTTTGATTTTAGTCCTTTTGAAAAAGATGCCTTTTCAAAGGAAAGTGAAAAATCAACATGTTGAAATTTTGATTCAACCGGTTGTTTCTATATAAAGGTTTTTTGACCACTTGATTGGTTTACATAAAGGTGGTTTTATGCTCCTAATCTTGATATATGAAAGAGAGCTTTACCAAAGATAATTTTCAAGATTTCTAAGAGTTTTGGATCACTTCTAAGAATGGAATAGGATTGGGTTGTATTCATCTTTTCTTTTGATCTGAGATTGTATCTAGGTGTACTCATTCCTTTCTCTCTTGATTACTGTATTTCTGTGAGAATTGTTGGTGTGTAGATTCAGAGGTTGTTATGAAATCTGTGGTGTGGTTACCAAAGGTGGTGTGTGTTCTTGAAGGGTTCAAGATTACCACTTTGGTGGGTTGTGTGTAATCAAGGTTTTTGATTTCATAGTGAATACTCAATGGTGAGTTGAGGACTGGATGTAGCTCTTGGTTAAAAGTGAACCAATATAAATTTTCTGTGTGAATCTTTCTATTCTCTCTTTAAATCTGTTTTTGCTTTGTTTTTATAACTGCTGATATAAACAACCGATTGTTTCGCAAAAAACAACCGGTTGATTGTGTGCTGTTAAGTGTAAAACAGTTTTTAAATTGGCTTAACAGATTTCTAATTGATTGATTCTCCTTTATCTTTTAATCTACCTTCAATATTTACGAAAATATTTCAAAAACAATTCAAGCCCCCTTTTGTTTAAGGCCTATAATTCTAACACCAATGTCACACAAAAGTTGCATAGTCAATGGTAAAAGGCTAAATCCTTACTTAGGTGGTGAAATTGAAAGGCTCATCATGATGATTTTGTTGAAGGAGCTCTAAAGAAACAATTAACAGACCACCTCTGTTTTGTGGTTTGAATTATCATCTTTCACTAGTGTAGAAAGGGTTTACAACAGTGACTATTTTATATTTACAATGACGGCTATATAGCCGCATTTGCTGTACACATAGTCTTAAATTGAAGAGATAAAAGGCAGCTATATAGCCACATTCGTAAATGCGATTTATAAATGCGGCTATGGTAAATAGCCACATTCTTATTTAAATTTTTAAAGAAAAAAAATTAAAACACTAAACCCTAAGGCAGCAACAGCGGTGACAGCAATGACGGAGCAAATACAACATAACAAAAACCCGAACTGCAGGCAATGAAGCAGTGGTGACCTTCGCCAATACAAGAAAACAAATAGATAAGAGAAACGAAAAAATATATAAACCAATGGTGAAGAAGAAAGAGAACTCGAAACAAACTTACAATGGCACAAAGAAGATAATGAAGGCTCCTAGAAGACGAAAGGAAGCACGACAGCAGAAATAAGAGAGAAAATGAAGTGCCAGAGAACCCTTCGCCAATGTCAGAAAACAAACAAATAAGTGAAACGAAAAAAAAAATTATAAACCATTGGTGAAGAAGAAAGAGAGTGGATCGAAACGAACTTACAATGGCACGAGAACACAATGAAACTCGCAGAAGAAGAGAGGAACACCAAAGCAAAAACATAGTTATAACGCGAAGCGCCAAGAAGAAAGTAGGAAAACGTAAGTGACGCGCTTCAGAATTAGGGTAAAAAATGATTTAAGAATGCGGCTATTACAAATAGCCGTATTCGTAAATGAAGTTAATTTAAAAAATGCCACCGCGTTTTGAATGACAGCGACTGACCCTAAAAACACATTAAATAAATAGTCGTTGTTTATACATTTTGTCCTAGTGTTTGAAAGGTTAGAATGAAGATCTTTGTGGAATCAATTGATAGAGGAATTTGGGATGCAATTGAAAATGGTCCTTTTATTCCTAAAGTTGAAAAAGAAAATGTTTTCAGTGAAACACCTTGGTCCCAATGGACTGAGCTTGAAAGCAAGAAGGCACAATTTGATAGTATTGCTAAAAATATTATCACATCTGCCTTAAATTTTGACGAGTTTTTCAGGGTATCACAATATGCTTCTGCAAAAGAAATGTGGGATATTCTTGAAGTTACTCATGAAGGAACCAATGATGTGAAAAGAGCAAGAAAACATGCTCTAATCCAGGAATATGAGATGTTCAGAATGCAAAAAGGAGAGGCAACTGCTGATGTACAAAAGAGATTCACTCATATTGTCAACCATCTCACAAGTCTTGGAAAAATGTTTGAAAAAGAGGAACTCAACATCAAGATCCTCAAGTGCTTGGACAGATCTTAACAGCCTAAAGTCACATCCATCTCTGAATCAAAGGATTTGACTATCTTAACAACAACCTCCTTGTTAAGGAAGCTTAGGGAGCACGAATTGGAGATGAATAGGCTGAATGATCAAGAGCATAAAGAGAAGCATGTGAAAAACATTGCTTTGAAGGCTATTGGTCATAAATAAGCTTTGTCCTTTTTCACTTTAGAGTTTTTAACATCAAGATAGGCCTTTGTTGAGGGCTTTTCTTTCTTTAGTGAAACACGTGAGGAGTGTTTAAATTATTTTCACTAATTGTTTGTTTCCTTTGTGCAAAAATTATGGGTCATTTGTCTTTAGGTGAATATTCAAAACCGCAATCATATCACAAATCCCACCTTTTGGGAGAACTTGTGGAGGTCAAGAGGCGAATTGTCCACAAAGACGAGAAAATAAGCCAACTAGCGAAAATAATCAGTTTTCACTATACACTCCTAACACACGGAGTATTTACTTGATCATTGGAGTACCTTTTTCAGGTCAATTCTGACCAAGCACCAACAATTAAAGGAGGAGACTTGAAGTAAGGAGTGAGGAGGCGACCGACACATCACTAGTTGCACAACCAGTCCCGGTACTATCTAGGTCCACTTTGTCTATACAAGTACGGTTATGATCCACATAAATCTTATTTGAAATCTCCTTTAAATTTTTTTTTCCAAATATGTGTTTATTTGAATTAGTTGATTCGTATATTAATAAGTTGAAATTGCTTATATAAAAGTTTTTGACTATATGAAGTATTTTAACAAATTGATTTATCGTATCAACTGGTTGAAAACACTAGAAGTTTTTTAAAGGATTTAAAAATGATTTGTTTTCTTTTTGTCCTTTTTGTTAAGTGAAATCAACCAGTTATTTCGATAAATGAACTGATTTTTTTTTTACGGTCATTTCATTTGTTAAAGAAAATAATCAGTTAGTTTCAAAAATCAATTAAATTATTTTAACAAAATATTATTATGTTTATCAAACTGTTTTTAATTGATTTAAACTAATTTTACTAAATGATCAAACTGTTCTAACAATATTTCTTAGCCTATATATAAAGATGTTGTTTGATCATTTAACATAACACTTCTTTAAGAAAGAAAAACAAATAGTTTTAAAACCATTATTGAAGATTAGATTTCAATCTTGGATCATTCTTATGATGTGAAGTAGGTTTTGGGTTATAATTTATGTTGTTATTCATTTGTATCAAACCCATATGTATTTGAACTTCATTCTTCTTTACTGTATTATATTGTATTGTAAACAAATTTAGATAGGGTTTTTGAAATCTGTGTGTGGTTAAGAGTGTTGTGTGTTCTTGAAGGATTCAAGATCAACAATCTTGGCTGTTTTTGTAATCTTGTTTGATTGCTTTAGTAATTTTCAGTGGTGTGTTGAGTACTTGATGTAGTTTTTGGTTAAGAGTGAACCGATATAATTCTATTGTGTTATCTCTTTCACTCTAATTTTTTTTATAAAAGCTCTCATATTTGGCATCACTATGAAACTTGACATCTCAGCTAGGCTGACACCTCAAGTATCAACAATCATCTTCCACCACATCAAAAAATTATTATTAAAAAAGGAAAAAATAACTAAAGAAAGGAAATACAAGCAAATATGGGGGGATTAGACCAAAACTCATATATAAAAACCTAAGAAAAGGGATACTTAGGTAATTTATACCTATTAATAAATAATTCTAAGAAAAAACTAGATGGAAGCCTATTATACCAATGAAATTGTTCTCTATGAAAATTTGCAAGTTGGTCAGCACATACATTACCTTCACAAAATATGTGAGGAATCCTAAACCTAATTTTCCCACAGTAATCAAGAAAAGTATTCCACTTATTACGAAGGATCCAATGGATGTTAGTCCTAGCAGTAAATGCAGCACAAACCAAAACAGAATCACATTCTAGCCATAAACTAGTCTGACCCATCTTTTTAGCTTCTTCAATGGCATGTATAACTCCATAAAACTCAACAACCAAAGCAGTCTGATTATCAAGGAAAGCAGAGAAACCACCAATAAAATCCCTCATACTCCCACGAAAAATACCACTACAAGTAGTAAGACCAGGAGAACCCCTAGCAGCACCATCAATATTAATTTTAACCCAACCTGGTGTTGGAAATTCCCATCTAACAAGAAGAGGATGAAGAACTTTGCCACTACAATTATTAATACTAAAAACTTAAGCACATTGATGTCAACCATATCATTCCTCATAGAGCTTTTAGACGAATTACCCACTAGGCAAGTGAAATCCTTAATGGTGGAAATTTCCCTAGAAAGATCAATCTTATCCTAAAATCTAGCATAATTTCTCATACGCCATACCATCCAAATAAAGAAGGTAATCACATCAAATTTAATCAAATTAACCAAAGGAATACCATTGCTCTTAATAAAAGAAAGGAGATCATCCACTTTAGAGAAGTGAGAATTAAGAAAAAATTATTGAACCCAGCTCCAAATATGCAAAACATTAGTACATTCAAAAAATAAATGTTCAATAGATTCTTTCTGCTTTTCACAAACTGTACACATAGAACATAAATGCAAACCTCTGTGCTAAATGTACTGATTCGTAGGAAGTCGTACATGAAAAAATTTCCAAAGTACTAACATTTTTGGAAAGAGGAATATATTGAGACCAAATGATCTTACCCCAACCACAAGGAACTCCTAGATTTAAGAAAAATTTCCTAGCAGATTTGAGAGTGAAATTACTTGAGTCTTCCCGAGTCCAATTAAGAGTATCATGTTTCTGCCTAATCATGATATGTTCAAACAAATGATTCACCTATTGAAAAGTTGATGGAATAATCCAATCACAATCATTCCAGAATTGGGAAACTGCAGTCACCGGGGTTCCAAAACCATCAGGTACGTACCCTTGCAATGTTTGATAAACAAGTAGAAGAACACCATTTATCATTTCAGAAATTAATATCAGTACCTGTACCAATAGTCCAAGAGGTATGTTCCAGAATAGTGTAATAAAACTATTTAATCTCAGACCAAATAGAAGAGGATCATAAGCCAATTAGAGTTGGTACTTAGATTTAAGAACTCTATCTTTCAAGAGAAGAGACCAAGGCTTATTACTATAAGCAAAGTTTCAAGTAAGCTTGAGATGGTAAGCATTATTTTCGTACTGAAGGTTATTAATCTTTAATCCTCCATTATCAAGAGGAGAACATATCTTAGCCCAACTAACCATAGATTTGCCTTTTTTCATGATATCACCAGTCTAAATAAAATTTCTGATCCATTGCTCAACTTGCTTAAGAATAGAAGCAGACCATTTATACACATTAAAACTATAAGCAAGGAAACCAGTAACCATAGTATTAACCAACTCAATCCCACCCATCATGCTAAGAGATTTCCCTTTTCAAGATGCAAGCTTCAATTTGACTTCATCAGCCAAAGGTTGAAGAAATCTGGGCTTTGGAGCACCAACAAAGATAGACATCCCTAAATAGTTCAAAGGTAAAAGGTCATGACTGCAAGAAAGACGACGTTGAATTTTTGTAACGAATCTTACCTAATTATCCATGGTGAAAAGCTACTTTTAGAATTGGTAACATACTTTTAGAAATCAAGTTTATAGATAAAAAATAATTAATTGTTATATTGACTAAATTAGATACTATTTTGGAGACTAAAAAAATCATTGGTATTTAAATTAGTTTCTATTATTTATAAATAGTTTCTAAATTGGTATCTAATTAGTTACCAAGGTTTTAGCTACCAATTATTTAGATTATAAAGTTGGTAACTAAAATATTGGTAGTTAATTGTGTAACAATTTAGAAACTACTTATCAATAATAAAAACTAATTTAAATACCAATGATTTTTTTAGTCTCTAAAAGAATATATAATTTAGTCAATATAACAATTAATTATTTTTTAGGGTTTAGTTTCTATTATTCATAAATAGTTTCTAAATTGGTATCTAATTAGTTACCAACGTTTTAGCTACCTATTATTTAGATTATAAAGTTGGTAGCTAAAACATTGGTAGTTAATTGTGTAACAATTTAGAAACTACTTATCAATAACAAAAACTAATTTAGATACCAATGATTTTTTTTAGTCTCTAAAAGAATATATAATTTATTTAATATAACAACTACTTATTTTTTATCTCTAAAATTGGTTCGATTTAATGATTTTTGTGTAGTGTTTGTCCTCATACATCCTTAAAAAAAATCAAAATATCCTTACAACCATCACATCACTCACAAATTTCAATAAACTTTTCTCACAAATCCACTCTAACATATCCTAATTCAAACACACTCACTTTCTTCATACTTTCCTCTCAACTTCTCACATATCAACTTCCTCAAATTCTCACACTTTCCTTCCTCAATCCAAACACAACCTAAAAGATATTAGAGAAAAGGATTAGTATATTGTGGGATGCTACCAGAAAAGTTTTGCGACATTAATTATATACTGCATTAAGTTAATGCATATATTAATATATTATATAAATGATTAAATACATAAATTATTGTTATTGATGTTGCTTTAATATATTAATCTCTGTATTAATTTCTGGTAATGTATTTAATGATATCACATTAATAATTAATATAATACATTAATATATTTCATAAATGATATTAATTAATGATTAAATGCATATATTAATTATTTTTTTTATATTTTAAATCTATTTAAATGATCAATTCAAAAAGAAAATTTAGAAAAAAAATTAATAAATGTTGATTCATTTTCATTGAACTTCCATCTATATAAAGCCGAGATCAGATATTCCTCAATCAAATAAATTTCCATAAAGGACACAAATAATGCCTTTAGCCATCTCTGAATATTTAGAGTTTGAACAAATGGGCAAAGATGGCGACGACGAAGACGCAGACATATACTTTCCTAAGAGAGATGACATTAATCTCAAAATCAAATTAAGGAAGTACAAAGGTATTATATATATAATTCATTAGATTCATATACTTTTCTAGTTTTTACACATATATTTCTTCATTATGTTGTTTATTGCAGAACATTACGTAAATCGAAAAATGAGTTTTTTTATATTCAGGATGAAATGGACTCAAGAGGAATGGGAAGCGGTATGATAGAAGGAGAATAAGAGAAATATTTATTGATGATTTGTAAATATAGGTGTAATGTTAAATTCACAATGTAATGCTACATTTCACACAGTAATTATGATGCAAGAATTTACTTGATTATGTAGTGTTGGTAGATAATGAGTTTATAAATAATGTGTTTGTAAATAATGAGTATGTAGAGTTGGTAGATGAAGAATTTAAATATAACAAAATTGATGTGCAAAAAGGTTACATAGTATAAAAAATTATAACTTAGAAACCTTTTTATTTCTTAGAAAACATTTTTTTCTTTAATATAAGCAATAAATCATAACCTTCTTTTATTTTTTCTTTTTCAAATTTTAAAATATTGATTTCACCACGTCTTATACAAATCTTTCAACATAATAAACAAAGTGAAAATACTGAGAATGAGAGACAAGATATGAATATTTCTCTCCTCCATAATCAATTATCTATCTCTTTTCTTTGGATAAATGATTATGCCTTGTCGGTATTTATGAGAATCAATGTTGTGGTACACGTTATGCATGTCATAACCGATTTTGTGTCTTTTTTTTGTTGTTCTCGCTTGGATTAGTTTTTGCATCAACATATTTTGCTTTGAATTTTTTTTAGATCAACATATGCTTATGATTTTACATTTCTTTTTCTAATTGGATTATTTATATTTTTTAACTAAAATATTTATAAAGAAAACAAGTCAAAGAGTTTGTTGGTTCAATTGGAAAAATTGGGATTGGGGTTCATCCTTCTACTTTTTTGTATTTTGAAAAGTACAGTAATATTTTATCCTTTGATTGATGTTGATTGTAAGGATCTAGAAATTTATTTGGAATAGAAGTGGTATATTTAAAATGATTTCTGAATATGTTATTATTTGAAATGAAAATAACATATAATAGAAAATTCATAGTAGTCAGACCTCGGACGTCGCCCAAGAGGTCTGAGGTCAGTATGGTAGAGGTCGGTCGGTGGACCATAGTGGGTTCCAGAAATCACATGTATCAAGGTGTGATTTGAACCTCAGATGCACCATGCATGCGGGATAACTGCGAAACCCTATGCTTTGGCATAAGATATTTACCCTTATTGTTACATGCATTGGCAAGGGAGAGGTTTGTACCAAACTGTCCTCGGGCAGGAGAAACTACCGACGTCACCAAGCCATGTGGGGGTGATACCACAGACGTGGAGTAGTGAGTCGATGAACCCTCAGCAGGGTGTGACGACGTGACATCGCTGACCAGAGTGAGGCGATGTGTCCTCGTCACACACAAGGGCGATGAGAGATCGCCAGGAGGAGAGACACATCTATCATCGACCATGATGAGAGATCGCCAGGATGAGAGACACATCGGTCATTGCTAGGATGAGAGAGAGATCAGTCATCCAGCATGAAGCTATGCATAAAGCTGTTAAAGGCATTGCTAAGGTTACAGTTAATCGCGATCAAGTCACAAACCAAGTTGGAAAGGTTGCAGTGAGATCGCGCTAAAGCCTAAGCCAGTTAACAGTTAGTCACGTGCAGAGATTTAAAGATGGAGAGAGGACCAGTGGTCAGTAAAGCGCCTAGAAGTAGATCGCGATCAGTCATCGGCGCACTCAGAGCGCGATTAGCCATCGGTGCACTCAGAGCGCGATCAGTCATCGGTGCACTCAGAGTGCGATCAGTCATCGGTGCACTCAGAACGCGATCAGTCATCGGGGGAAGTAGTGAAGCACCTATGTGTCATCGGTGCATGGTCATTGGGGTTCCCTGCTACACGCAGTTAAGCTGGACTCACGCTCCCAGCGAGAGCGTTATGCATGCGCGACACGTAGACAGTAAGAGTGTTTCAGAACAGTTGGCACCAGAGAGTCGGTAAGGCAAGTGGCCCAGAGTTGGTGCGCGTAGAAACCCACGTGGCCATCCTGTCAGACTTGCACTCAAGTAGAGGAAGCCCGCACGCAAGAGTTTTCCATCAGAGTGGGTGGTGGCAGCGGCATTCCTGGGCAAGGTGGTTTATTTTCAAAATTCACTTCTGATAGGCAATGTTCGAACGTTTTTTGGGTAGAGAGAAATTGAGTGAGTTGAGTTTTGGTTCCCTGTTTCTTTTCTCTCCTTCTCTCTACGTTCGGGCATCTTCGCTACCAGTTGACGATTCCGACACCATCAAGCACCAGTTTAACGATCGGCGACTGCCTTTGGGCTCCGGGCAAGTATCTCTGCAAGTTTCCGATCAAAGCCTTAAAATAGAGTAAGTTCGTCGTGCTCTTTTTTTGAAGTCGTTTCTGAACTTGAGAGAGTTGCCTCTGCATAGGCTTTGCGTGCGACTCTTTTGGCTTCAGAGTTAGTCTCTGGTAACTCAGAATATGAGTGTTATAGTTAGTTTTGTGATCGGGACTCTATGGTGCAGGTTAAGGCATCCTTAAGTTTCAGTGGGTTTGGAGCTCTTAGAGGGATTTTACGCAAGTCCAGGTAAGGGAAGCTAGCTTTAATTTCAATAAAAACCTTAGGCTAGAAGATTCTGAGGTTGGGGTGACGTGGTCACCAGTTCTAACGTTTATTTCACAATCCCCTGTTTTGTGTAAATCTGGATTGGTTTGAGATTGAAATGTGAAATGCATATGATTTTCGAAATTCTCAACTTTGGTATGATTTGATTGAGATATGTTTGAATTGATCATGGATGTGTCGTATGAGATGCTGGATGCTGTGAAATTGTGGTCAAGACATAGTATTTTCAAGAAAGGAATTAAATACCGTGTTGAGATTGTTATGAGGGTGTATTGATCTGTGAATATCCTGTGAATGAGACGATCCTGACTCTACTGAGATAATGGAATCACATAGATGAAATTATTCAGGTGGTGAGAGTCAAAGGAGGTTCATATGTATGGGTAAGTTGTTTGAAAGATAACCTGACTTGACCTGTTATATGGATTAACCCTGTCATACTAGGAGAGTGATGATATTGAGATTATTTATGCGCATAGCTGTGTGGATTCACAGTGATATAGTATGACAGGTGCAAGTCTCTGGATGCTAAGTTCAACGCACGAGTCTTCCGAAAGTAGAGTCAAGTGTCTACGTGTTATGAGTCAGTAGAAGTCTGACATGAGAAAGATTAATATTGAAATTATTGGTAGACACTTGATGGTTATGTGAAATGAATGACACTTGATGAAATTGTGAAATGTGTAAATATTTGATGGTTTATGTTGATGTAAAGTTTCATATTTAAAGTTTTGAAAATATCTAGCTTACCCTGTGTTTTGTTTTGTGTTTTGTTTTCTTAAACCTGTGATGATCGTGTGTATTTACACGGGAGCAGACAAGGTGGCAGGTGACAGACCTCCTCAGTGAGCGTGCTGCAGGATGGGATATATTTAGGTTTTAATGCTTTGTTTCAGTTATTTTGAAACTTTTGATGGATATGTATTAAAAGCCCTAGACAAGGGATGTTCTTTTGAGATACAATGTATGGGATGGATGTATTTTATTATATATACATATGTTAATTTTGATATTATTGTTTTACGTTTATTTTATTATATAAATATGAATAAAATTTGAGGGGCGTTACATTGATGCCCATATAAAATTTATTTCTATCGGTTTCTCGCATATAAAAATATTAAGACAGTCTCCTAAATATCGATTTCTCGTATATTTATAAAAACTCTTTAGCATTACGATTACTCTAGAAGCTTCTGGCTTAGGCAAGTTTGAACGAGTACTTGGAGCGTTCCGACTTTTCCTTTTTATCTTGTATATTCTCGTTTTGCCTTTTCATCTCCATTTTCCCCTATAATCATGAAATTAACACAAATTTGGGAATAAATCATTCTTATTCATATTATAATCACAAAATACGTAAAAAGGTTTATAAATTCATAAATTAGGGATTATATTATAGTTATTTTATCAATTAATATCCATAAGTATCTGTATTTTAATATGAAATATTACTAAAATATGACACTTATCACTCCTTTAATATATCTGAGAATTGTAATCGTTGTAGTATAGTGACTTGGCCCACTTAACCTTAACAAAAGGGAATAAGATAGTCAAACCCACACTCATTTCTCCTTGTTGTTCCTATGCTTGTGTATGGAGAGAGAAAGCTAAGAGATAAAGTTTTACAATGTTAATTATTTATATAATACATCAAATTAATGCATATATTAATATTTTACACAACTAATTAAATGAATAAATAAATAAATTAGGGTTATTTATGTTACATTAATATGTATTAATATAGTAAATAATATCACATAAATACTATAATACGTACATTAATGACATTATTTAATAATTAAATGTATACATTAACTAATTTTCTTATTTTAAATGCATTTAAATAATCATTTTAAAACGAAAATTACTAAAAAAATTAAGATTAATCCTTTTTCATTGAACTACTTGTAACATCATAAAAAATACATCTAACTATTACAATACAAGTTATATCGATTTCTCTACAAACTTGGAGTTGTTCAAAGTATTCCGATTACAAGATTATGACTTATAGAAATATAAATATTTACAATATAAGGTTCAAAACAATATCTTAAGACCCTTCAGAACCTCCGACACTTGTATGATCATTTGCTTGTGTATACAATATAGTCATCACAGTTCTCAACACAATAAAAAAAAGCAAGGGTAAGTTAGTGAAAATAATTTTTTATAATATACACAATTTAATCAAAGAGAAAACCAATTAATTTCTCAATTATTCAATCTTCTTCAAATCCCAACATAAAATGATCCCATAGATCTCACATGGATCTACACATCTAGAATATTCAACAAATATAATAATAACTAACGTCTTTCAGAAGACTTGTATTAAGTAAGTCCTACCAAAGACTAACACCTAACACCTGATCCAAAGATTACCGGCAAATCCAAGAGAAAGGATCAGGGTAAGTTCAACACAACCCAAGTTGTGCATCTCATATGTCACGATGTGCATGAACTCCTCCATCATCTTCTCACCACCTGATATCTTAGTCTATGTGATTTAGATCATCAGGGAAGCTCAGAGAACTATGTTACCACATAGACATCAATACTTAATACACCAACAAACATTAGTCCATACATTGTCCCAAATGTATGAATTCAATTTCATACCATTTTCATCATACAATATCATTCAAAATGCAATCCACAACATTCAGAAGTCCTATTTAACAACATAAAAGAAACAACACTTAAATACTAAATTATCAAAATCTAATATTTCTACAAGTTTGGACAATATATAAACAAAAAAATCCCTACAAGATAAATTGAATAATGGGACCACATCCCCTTCACGTTCAGATCTTCTAACCTAGGGTACTATTACAAAATTAAATTTAGCTTTCCTTACCTGAAATTTCTTATTATGATGGAAATTCTACCTCAAACAAGAGAATCACTCCAAAATTTAGGAACCTAGAGCAAGCTACCAAAATATTACCAAATTTTAGTATGAGCTTAATCAAATTGAGAGAAATATTTTTTTCAACTTGTCGCACTGAGATTGATGATTAAATCATAGAGAAAACAAAGAATTATGAATCTTTAGAGTAAAAATGAACTTACTCTATTTGAAAATCTGATCAGGTAGAAATGTACCCTTACTCCTTGGCTACAACATGATGTGATAAGATTTTGAAATAGATAAGACATGGAAGAGAAAATGAAGAAAAAAGGAAGAAAAAGGAATAGAGAGAGAAAGCATGAAAAAAAAAAGGAAAATTCATATCTTACACTACTCATCTTGTTTTTTTTGGCCTATAAAAAGCAAAGATTCTTAGAGTTTTCTCATCAAAGTTATCAAATTAAAACCAGTGACAAAAATATATTTATAGGTATCTTTGAATATTTAGAGTTTAGAGAAATGGACAAAGATGAAGATGACGAAGACGCCCATAAACTTTTTCAAAAAATGATGAGATTTATCTCAAAATCAAATCAAGGAAGTTTACCAAAGGTAATGTATATATAAGGATTTGATTAATTAGATCCGTTTCTCAATGTTGTGTTTTCTCTTAGTTATTCAACTTAAAAAACATTTCGTTGATAGAACATTGCATTTTTTAGTAATACATATATTGAGTAATATTCACAAATTTTTTTCAGAAAAAAAACATGTAAATGAGGATTATATTCATAAAACATGTAAACTTAACATTTTGTTGGAAATTGGGTTTGTGTTTAGGAAGAACCAAGAACGAGACGAGGATGTTGAGTGCCAGAGGTGTTGAAATGAAGGTGTTGAAACCAAGAACCAACAACTTAACATTCTCTGCACCGTTCATTGGTTTGGAGCTGCTCTCTGGAATGGCCTCACGGCCAACACAGCACACCGTCGTTTACATGGTGAAAGGAATCCAGACTTAGATATTTTATCTTTAGGATGAAATCCCAATTCAAGAGAGGAATGATGCTGAGAGCTATGATGGATGGAAAGGATTAAAGGAGAAAGAGAAACATTTATTGATGATTAGTAAATATACTTGTGATGTTAATTTCTCAATGTAATGCTACATTTCATAGTAATTATGATTCAAGAAGAAGAAAAAGTCTCAAAGTGTGATATGAATTTTGAATGTAATATTAATGGTTATTGTTTTTGTTAGTATGAATCTCATTACTCTCAATCCCTAAGAAACACTCTCTCTCCCTTAGATAACAGTGTGTTTGTGAATAATAAGTGTGTAGTGTTGATGGTGTGGTACTTAAATTAAGGGAAATGGGAGATTGGAGACGGATGAAGAATATAATTGTTTTGAAATCTTGGCATATTTGATGCCATCTTCTTCTGTATCCACTATTTTTAATTGTTTCCATTTTGTTTTAGTTGGGCAAAAAATCTGAATTTTGAATGGGGAAGAAGGAGTTGGGGTATTGTACGCAGTTGTGGATGATATTGTGGAAGAGAGAGTAAAAGATGAGGGAGGTGGTGAAGGGAAAAAGTAGGGGAATAGTTATGTAGAGGTTAACTGAGTAGAAACGGCAACAGAAAAAGTTAAAGAGCTTAGAGAAAAGACTCAGGAAGAATTGGATGGATTTGAAAAGCTAGCTACTCTTTCCTCTCTAACACTTTTGTTGATTATGCATTTGTCTAACATGAATTTTATAAAAAATAAATAAATACATTTTTTTGTAAATTAATAAAAAATTATTAAGTGCCAGCTTAAATTAATATATAAATAACACTAATATTATATTAATATATAAACAACACTACCGTTCGACTAAATTGATGTCACAATATTTAAATATTATGTTTATTATCAGTTAAGGTTGACTTAGCTCATACTATAAAATATTCATATTTAAATTATATAATCTTAACATTCGCATTAGCGTGAGAATATTTCTGCCAAAACATCAATAAAATATTTTTCTAGAAGGAAATATTCTTGAAAATATTATTTTTATTTTTAAAAAGTATATTTTTTATTAATAAAAAAATAAATTGGAACATTTCATTATTTCAACTTTTATAAAAAAATAAATAAAAATTTGAGACATATCTACTTCATTGAAGATTACATAAAAATCCTATACCACCAAACATGAAATAAAATCTTAGAAAAACTTAAAAAATAATAATTAAAATATAGATTGATTAACTAAAATATAACCAATAAATTTTTGTCATATGTTGATACATATATTTAATCTTACACATCAAATACAGTTTTAAAATAGAATATTCGCGGTCCTAAAATAATTATAATAATATAATGAAGAAAATCTTATATGTGTATAATGAAGAAAATCTTATATGTGTATGGATTAAAATCTAATTAAACTAATCACCTAAAAAAATATATCGAAAGTGATACATATTACCGTATTATAATTTTCTCTTTTATCACTAAAAAGTGATTTTTGATTCAACCAATAACTAACAATTTTTGACATAAAAAAATTTCCTCCTCTCAGAATCCGCATAATTCACTCCTATATGATAATCATTAATTTTGACTATCTATTCAACATAATATTCTTTCTTTACCCTTATATCTACTATAATATCTGAACTGGTGTTAACCATACTTCCTTCATCACTTTGTAGCTGCAAAAGAAGATAAAAAACAGAAGCTCAATTTCATCTCTAGACATTTTTATTGTACATTTGATTATGTGATAATAAGCCTTCTTGTTTGTTGGTATCCCAGATCCCTGTCCAGTTGTTGGGATTGCCTCCATGTCACATCAGATACAACATATGAGATGCTGATAAAAGAATTACATATGAGAAACATATATACCCAATATGTAAAAGTCAGAAGTTAAAGCAGTTTTTTACTGAATATTATTTAATATATTATACGCTTCTGTTTTTTCTTTCCTATCAGAAACGAATAAATAAATAGAAAGTATTTCAGAATTACATCAACTTTTATATAAAAAAATCTATCTGATCTAATCATAAGACTTTCTTATAGCAATTAAGAAATCTAAGAGTCTCTTAACAAATTGACTGACATCATATAAATGGAAAGTTTAAAGCACCAATCAAAATAAAAAAACTTACACCACACACTTCCATATACTAATTATTATGAAATTTTGATCATATATTACTATTAATTATTTGTAGTATTAATTATAAATTACTCTCTCCATCTTTAAAGACGTTTAAAGTTATTTCATGTACATGGTGATAATTATATTTTTTTGAAAATAATTTTAATTAAATAATTTTTCATTCAATAAATGCATTCGTCTATTTGAGATGGATAGAATAGTTAATTTAATGATATATAAGGGAAAATAGTGTTTACTCCTAATGCGAGAACATTAGTAGAGTGAATGATGTAATGAGTTATGGGAAATTTTTTGGATATTGAATGATGTGGATTAGTTGAATTGGTTATGACAAATTATCGTGGTGGTGGTGATTTGATTTCTTAGGAAATATATTTTGGAAAGTGGTGTTTAAGAGCTGGATCTATGGTGTTTAAAGGCTTTCTTCCTGGTGTTTAAGGGTTGTTTCTATGTTTGGTAGCAGCTGGTCTTGATTCCATTTCAATCTGGGGCAGTGTTGCTGTTATTTCTTTTTAAATGTAAACAAGATTGCAAAAGGTGGTTTTGGAGAAGTTTACAAGAAAATGCAGCTGGAAGATGTAGGAAAAGGGCAAAGTTGAAAAGTTGAATCTACTGGATGGTTGGTTCTGTTTCTTTGGTGCAGGTTTTTTATGTACAATAGTTTAGTTTGGTAGGTGTTGACCGGGAATGGAGATGTCACAGTGGTGCACAATAGGCCACCATGCAGGATAATTTCGCCTTTGATGGACTTGAAAGGCAAGGCTTGTTAGAAAAGGGCACCAAATGCTGTCAACTATATGTGAAGTTCTATATGCTGTCAACTTCTATTTATAAGGGTTGCAGTTTTGCTTTTTTGATATAGGTGTGGAGCCACAATGAGGAGCAGAAGAAAGCTTAAGGCAGATAAAAAAGGCTTTTTTAGGTTCTTTGTAGGCCTGGTTGACTTTTTTTAGTTTATATAGTAGATGGATTGAGTCTTCACATCTACAAGATCGTTTTGTTGCTACTTTTCATCATTTCATCTCAAAAATTAGATTCAAATGAAATGGTAATCAACTTTCAATGAAGGTTTAAATATATTTCAATCTATATAAAGTTTGGAGTGAATTTGGTTTTATCTCTGAAAATTTTTAAACTATTTTTTTAGTTCATGTAATTTGAAAAAAAAATGTTTATTTCAGTTATGTATCTCAAGTAGCTTGAGTATCAAATATTATAAATCATTTACCAACAAACATTTTACTATGTGTTTGGATAACAATAATTTGGATGAGGTTGTAATTAACAAGGTTTTTCTTTATACTTTATAACAATCATAGGCTTACGATAATTGCTTTTGATTCTTGTATAAGGATTGAAACATTCTTAAAATATCACATTTTAATTTAATTAATTTATTGTTGATAAAAAAAAAATGTCTCTGTTAGATAAGTAAAAATTAATATTTAAAATGCTATTATGATCAAGTTAGGATTACCGTATTCAGTAAATAATCAATGAATTGAATGTGATTCTTTAAGTGCTAAACATGTTTTTTTTAATGAATTAAAAACCTTTAGTACTCTTATTTTATTGATTACCTGGTTTTGCAATACTATACTATTTGGCTTCACCTTTTCAGGTTTTCAGGTTGTATTTGGACTTCACATTTTCAGTTTCTATTTGTACAACATTAGAAAAGTTGAACTAAACATATTTTTTTAATGAATTAGAATATCTCTAATACTCTTATTTATTGATCACATGTCAGTTTTCAATTTGGCATATTAGAACTTATCAGATGAATATTCATGTATAACATTGTTTACCAATAAAAAAAAAATATATATAATAAATAAATTATTTGAGGTATATTTCAACTTTTATACAAAATAACAGTAGAACGTAGTGTATCTTGTACCAGATATGTAAACACCTGCAAAGACAAAAAAAAAAAATCCCTACAAATTATTACATAAAAAACCAAACACTTACCACCAGCAGTGTTGTGTTGTGCGGATAAACGTCCCCAAGGCGTGAAAAAAAGGCTTGTAATGATGTTCAGAATGGCGAGAGGGTTTGGTGCCATCCCATGTTGTAAAGTTATGCAGGTTTAGGCTTCTAGTTTGCTGTTTAATTGGTCCTGACAGCAGACTGGGGAGCAGGTAATGTGCTGGGTTATGCAAGTGCTGCAAAAACTTGTCATAGAATCACTTAAACCAAGGATGATGCAGGTGAAGGGCTAATCTGTTGTAGTTGAGGCAGATTCAGTTTGGAGGTTTGCTGTTATTTTGGTAAGGGGCCAGAGCCAATGCAGATTTTATTTAGCTGCATATTGCTCCTATGTTCTGTTGCTGTTGTCAATTTATGCAGCAAATTCTTTAGAATTCATTGCTAAATTTATGTAAGTCAAGGGGTTTACCTGGCTTTGCATTGTAGATGGTTAGAATTAGGCTTTTCCATGGGATGGAATATTTAAAATAATTATCAGAGTTGGGACGATGGGTTCTTGATATTTATATATAGATTGGAATCCTCTTGAAATATCCATTTTTTATTTATCATATTTTTTTCTTATAAAAAAAAAATATGTGTTATATTCAACAAACCAAAACATCTCAGATCAGTCTAACAAAACAGGCTGACACCTAGCAGTATAAGAAAGAAAAACTTTCACATAACAAAAACATGAAATGCAAAGTTGGTGATGAATGACAGGATTCATGTATAACATATTTTTTAATATTATTTACATGATTATCTCATTTAATAAATTTACTACTTTTTTCTAAGTTTTTATACGTTGCTCATTTTACTCTTCTATATCTATTGTAACTTCCATATCAGCTTAAGATTAATGAATTGTAAATAAATTCATATAAAAAATATTATAAACCTTTAATTAACTTTATGGGTTATTCTACTTATACATTGTCCATTTTATTCCTCTCTATCCAATATTAGACTTTATCTCTTCTTGAATTCCTAACACAAGTCATTCATTTGGGTGTGTTGTATGGGTCGACAACCTAAAAATGTTAATAATCAGTGTTGAAGTGTTACAGTTCCTTATTCATATATAGAATAATTATTTATATTTTAAAAATAATAAAATTTTAGTTTTCTATATAATATAATGATTTTCATATACAAAAATTAATTTGTGTACTAGAATTTATATATAATTTTCAATATTAATTTGAATGATAAGCTGGGAAAATATGTGGATTAAGAAAACAATAATATAATAATATATTTGGTTGCTATAAATGATAAGTAGAAAATATAAAGGTATCTACAAATTTATTAATAAGTAATTCTTTTAAGGATATATTCTAGAAAATTTATCTATTTATAAATCCATTGATTCATTATATATATATATATATATATATATATATATATATATATATCAATTAATTGCAGGTACATTTAGAAATTGAGAAGATAACTCGAAAAAATAGAAGTAAGAAAAAAAAAAACAAAGGAAGGTTAGAAAAGAATCTTCAACCATGTGTAACCCAGAATATGGTTAAGGAAGAACAACAACCACTTAGAAAAATACTTGTTAAACCCTATAGAGCAGCAGAATTGGAAGACCCAATGTCACACAAAAGTTGGGTAGTCAATGGTCAAAGGATGAAGCCTTATTTAGGTTGCGAAATTGAAAGGCTCATCACAATGATTTTATTGAAGGAGCTATAAAGAAACAGACATCAAGCTATATAACGTTAAACAAGTGCTTTCTAGGAGAAAATTCAATATTTTAATTACTATGTTTTGTTTTTGTGTGTTTAGTTTTTGTTTAAGTTATGTGTTGTGTGGTGAAACTAGGTTCGATGAACCCAAAACAGTTCAAATTGTATGTTGCATGACCTGGGAACATGTATTCTTTTCCTGGGGGCAGGTCCAACAATTGAAGGTAGAAATTGTTTTAATTTTAGAGTAGATGGAGATGCAATAGGGCCATCTACAAATGTAGATGAAGATTTTGGAACCGAATTGGATGAACTGCTCCGAGGAGATTAAAGGGTCATGGTTTTATCATTTTTTGTTAATTTTTATTATTCCTTTTATTTTTATTATATTTGTTTTATTTTTCTAATTTTCTTTTTATTTTTAGTTCTATTTAATTTTGATGCCTTTTTTTATATAATTGGTAGTTGATGACTTTTCTACGGCAAGTGCACCGTATTGTCAGAAGTAATAATTTGTCCTTAAAGATGAATATCGAATCCACAAGGAACAGTTGAATAATCAAGAAGATTCACTAAATAGAAATTATAATAATAAAAAACAAGTCAAAGAGTTTGTTGCTTCTGTTGGAAAAATAGGGATTGGGGTTCAACTATCTCACTCTTTTATATTTTGATTAGCATAACAATATTGTGTCATTTGATTGATATTGATGTCAGTATAAAAATCATTTATATCGATTCTTTTCATATAAAATTAGTAAGATACTTCCTAAATATCGTTTCCTCCCATATTTATAAAAACTTTTTATCAGTAAAATCGGACGTTGATAGCAATTAATCTAAATTTCGATATCAAGGCCAACAAGCATTATTAACAAAATGATAATACCAATCTATCAATCAAGAACAAAATATTATGTTTAAATATCACCTCAATACATAAGATTTTGAACAAATTACTCTCAATCAAGAACAAATTAAATTAATGCGTATATTAATATATTACATAAATAATTAAATACATATATATTATTGTTATTAATGTTGCTTTAATATATATTAATATCTGTATTAAGGTCTTGTAATGTATTTAATGATATCACATAAATAATTAATATAATGCATTAATATATTTCATAAATGACATCAAATAATAATTAAATACATACATTAATTATTTTTTTATATTTTAAATCTATTTCAATGATCAATTCAGAAAGAAAATCAAGAAAAAAATTTGTAAATGTTGATTTATTTTCATTGAACTTGCATCTATATAAAGCCGAGATCTGATATTCCTCAATCAAGTAAATTTCCACCAACGACACAAATAATGCTTTTAGCCATCTCTGAATATTTTGAGTTTGAACAAATGGGCAAAGATGGCGACGACGAAGACGCAGACACATACTTTCCTAAGACTGATGACGTTAATCTCAAAATCAAGTTAAGGAAGTACCAAAGGTATTATATATATAATTAATTATATTCATATTATTTTTCTAGTTTTTACATATATATTTTCTTCATTATTTTGTTTATTGTTTTATATTCAGTTATTAAACTAAAAAAATATTTCGTTTGCAGAACATTACGCAGATCGGAGAATGAGTTATTTTATCTTCAGGATGAAATGCGTTCAATAGAGGAATGAAGAGAGGATGGACAGAGTAAAAGAGAATAAGAGAAACATTTATTGATGATTTGTAAATATAAGTGTTATCTTAATTTCTCAATGTAATGCTATATTTCACAGAAATTATGATGCAAGAAGAAGAAAAAGTCACAGTGTGATCTGAGTTTTGAATGTAATATTAATTGTTATTGTAGCATTTCATAGTAACTATGATGCAAGAAGAAGAAGAAAAAGTCTCAAAGTGTGATTTGAGTTTTGAATGTAATATTGATTATTATTGTTTTTGTTTGTATAAATCCAATTACTTTCAATCCCTATGAAACACTTTCCCTTAGATAACAATGTGTTTGTAAATAATGAGTCAGTAATGTTGGTAGATGAAGAATTTAAATATAACAAAATTGATAGCAAGCATATTATCATAACCCGATTGTTCTCATAGAGTGTAAAAAGGTTATATGGTATAAAAAATTATAACTTAGAAACCCTTATTTCTTTAGAAAACATTTTTTTTCTTTAATATAAGCAATAAATCATAACCTTCTTTTATTTGTTTCTTTTTCAATTTTAAAATATTGATTTCACCACGTCTTATACAAATCTTTCAACACAATAAACATATACAAATCTTTCAACACAATAAACAAAGTGAAAATACTGAGAATGAGAGACTAGGGGATAGGAAGGAGATAAATGAAGATAATATAACTGTAAATACAAGAGGGTTGCGAGATTTGGTTAAATGAAGATACTTTAGGGAATAGATAAAAAGAAAAGGGCAGAGGTTGTGTATATACACGAAACTGAAATTGATATCACAAATAATGAAAAGTGATGTGCTATATAGGGTGATGAAGATATATAGAGTGGGTACATAACAACACTGAGAATGGGGTGGAGGAATTTGGTGTATATAGCAAGATATATAAACGTGAAGGATCTCGTTGATCTTGTTTTAAATCTCTCTTAAAAAAATTTATTGACTCTCAAAGTAAATGAATATAAATAAATTTATTTGACTTCAAGTATTAAAACAACTTTATTTATTAAACAACAGATTAAATTAAAAATTTATAGTGCTTTCAACTTCAACTACAACAAGATATAAATACAATCAACTTTCAGTATAAGAACTTAAATAATGAAATGACAGTTTATAAAGGAATTTCTTCTCATATTCTCACAAGTAGGTGTTTTTTTCTATATCCACTGAATCCTAACAAATCATAGTTGTTTTTCATTTATGTGCTATCTAATCACCAATTTCTTTCACTTTAATATTTTTCCCCATTTTCTTGAGTTATTCATGATTTCAACATGAACTTTTTTTTCTCTTTTTTTTTTTCAATAAAAGATAATAGAAATAGATTATTCGTATTTCCAACCAAATAAATTATTTAAACTTAAATTATTCAACAACTAAAACCAACCATTTCCTTTTTTATATACAAATTGCATCTATGTTCTCCTTCCTTAAACATGATAATAGGTACGAAAATATACCATTTAAAGTTCAGGGTGCAATAATAAGAAAAATATTCTTGACTCAAAAGTGTTATCACAAAGATATAATCAATTAAAATAAAGGTTGGTTATTTGGAACTGGGTTTTTAATCAATACAAATGCCTTAATCATTTTCATGTTCCTTTATGATATAACAAATCAAGTAACCACAACTGTCAATTCATATGTGAAACTCTCCAACTATTTAAGATTCACACACTGACTTGACTTAATTAGTCTAATTTCTTATTTCTTGTCACTCTCTTCCAACTAATCATCTTGTTAAATTTTCATGTATCATAATCTCAATGACATTTGAATATGGATTCAACATATTTTCTTTTCTAACCCGTGTCTATATCATTTCACTGTTCTAATCTTTAAACACAAAGTCTGATTAATATTTTTTCCACAATTCAAATTAATATTCCAATTCTTACAATAATAATCAAGAGCAAAATAAAACTAGAAAAATAACTCAATAATTAAAATAAAAAGTTAAGAACACAACAATTAAAATAAAACTAAAAATATAAACAAATTAAACAACTAAAAATATAAATAAGCAAATTCAACAACTGAAAGAAAATAACTAGAAAGATAAAACCATGTTTTTGTTCTGCTTTGTGCTCGATCCTCTCTTCTTAGCAATTCATACAGTTTGTATTGAACTCCTCATCTACACTTGTAAATGGTCCTGCTTCATCTGTTGGATCTACCCCCCGAAAAAATAATACTTGTCCCCAAGCCATGCAACATAAGCTCCAAGCTGATCTGGAGGCATAAAAGGGTTGGGTTGCCCTTGAGCACACAATTTTTGAAACGCTCAACTCGCTCAGGCGAGTTGTATCTCGCCTAAGCGAATTTATCTGCACAATAATTCCAAGTTTTGAAAAATAACATAAAGTTCATTAATTAGTATCAAAGCAAAAAATAAAATAAAAGAATAAATAATCAATAGTAAAAATAAAAATATATCCTGTGTTGCAACCCTTGTTTAATGTCATATAGCTTGACACCAATTTCTCTAAGGTGGATGACCTCTTTGTTGTGACAATTTCCTCATTACAACTTTAGTTCTTCAAGAGTATGGACTTTCAAGTTCAATAATTCCACCTGTCTTGATTTCTTTGACAACCCATAAACTTGATCCTTTTGTCTTCAACCATCTAGGTTGTAATTTTAGCTTAGTGCTTCTAAACATAATTAGTTGACCAAGTTTAAATTCATCCTGCACTATAATTGCATCTTGTTGAACCTTGTCTTCCTCCTTTATATCTGATGTAGATGACTCTTTATTGAGTTGCTTTTCCACAAATTCTGGTACAAGCTCTTTCTTCTTTTTAACTACCTGTGAAGTACAATGATGTATAACTTTATCTAAGATATTAGAATGTTTCAAACCATAAAAAACATTAAAAGTTACCAAGTATCAAGGGAACCTCCTTGTCTTCTTCAATGTCCATCACCATAAAATCCACAAGAAATATGAATTTATCCACTTGTACAAAAACGTCTTCAACCACACCATATGCATACTTGATTGATCTATCAACTAATTGTAGTGTCATCGTGGTGGGTTTAACCTCCAAATCACCTATCCTTTTCAGTATAGCCAAAAACATTAAATTGACACTAGCCCTCAAATCCTATAAAGCCTTGTCCACAGATAATGCACCTATGGTTACTGGAATATAAATCTTCCTAGATCCTTGTATTTTAAGGGCAAGCTTTTCTGAATAATAGCACCACAACAACCTCTAACTCTATAGTCTTTTCATCTATGAAGCTCCTCTTCCTTGTCAGCAACTCCTTCATGAATTTCGCATCTGTCGGCATTTGCTCTAAAGTTTCAGTAAAATGAATATTGATCTGCAATCTTTTAAGGATATTAAGAAATCTGATAAACTATCTTTATTCTTCCTTGATGGAGCATATGGGTAAGGTAAATCCAGAATTGGAGCACTCTTCTTTGTATTCTCAGTTTTTTTTTTCTTTTTTTCTTTTTTATATGTACACTCATATTTTTTCTTTTTCTTTCTTGCTCTTCTCCCTTCCAGTCAATTTTTCTTTCCTCATCTTTTTTCTCCTCACAAGCAACCAAATTGTCACTAATCCCCCCTCTTACTACTATACCACTTATAATTGTAATTACATTGCAATGTTCCTTGGGGTTGGTATGTGTGTTGGTGTTAGCTAAAAACTGACAACTACGTCGCTTTGCCAACTTTTTAGCAATTTGTCCCACCTGCGTTTCTAAATTTTTTACTGCCATTTCATTATTCATTTGATTGGCTAGAGAAGCTTGAATGAATTTCTCCAAGGTTTCCTCAAATTTGCTTAGTCTTTCTTAAATTGAAGGATAGAGTATTGTTGTTGAAAAGAGGCTTGCCTGTTAGATGAATCAACAAGCAAGCCTATTGGTTTTGATTGTTTTTCCAACCTTGAGACATATTATTATGATAGTTTTTATTGTTGGAAAAATCACCTTGCCTTACCTAATTACTCATATAATTGACCTCTCCTTTAGATGAATTATTTTGATAAGAACAATGACCATTAGGGTTATCACCTCTACAAAAATCACACCTTTTTGGTTGAGTCTGACTCTGAGAAGATTGCACAACTTGTATTTGTTCTGGTAGTTTAGATACTTGTGTAGTTAATGCCTCAAGTTGCTATGCCATAATTATATTCTAAGCCAGAATTGCATCCAAAGTATTACGCTCTAGCAACCCTTTCTTTTGAAAACCTTGTCTATCATGTTGAGCTTGACAATCTGTTGATGCCAATGCATAAATAATCTTTGTCGCCTGTTCACATCAACAACCATCATCATACCACTAGCTCAGCGTCTAAAAGCATTTTTGTATCAGATCTGAGGCCATTATGAAAGATATTCAATTGTGCAATATCTTCAAACCCATGATTTGATCATTTTCTTAGCATCACTTTGAATCTCTCCCATGTTTCACAACAGGCTTCATCTAATCCTTATTTGAACATAAAAATACCAAACTTTGCTTTGATGTAGCAGGATAGTGGAAAAAATCTTTGTAATTTTTTTTTTCTCTACATCTTTCCAACTAGTGAGGCTCTCATGATTTGGATGTGATTTGAGCCATTCCCTAGCTTTTCCTACCAATGAGAAAGGAAATAAATGTAGGTAAATAGTTTCAATATCACTTGATTGAAAGTCCATTGTTCCCACAAATTCATAGAATGTAGACAAATGTGTATATGGATTCGCATGGTCCATTGTTGTAAATTGGTGAGTATTGATCAGATTGAGGAATGTAGATTTCATCTTCCAGGCATTAGTGGTTGTTCTTCAGCCATGTTGTTGTCTTCCTGAAAAATTTTAATGTGAAAGGTAGAATTAGTTGAAGATTCTTCTCTAATTTCTTATTGTTTTTATTTTCTTTTTTTAACATTATTCTTCTGAGTTGCCTTTTCGATATTTGATTCAAATTGCAATTGGTCTTTGGAAACTTGTCCTCTTAACATCTTATAAGCAAACTCACTCAAGGAAGGAGTAACTATTTTACGGCAAGTGTACCGAGTCAGAAGTAATAATTTGTCCCTAAGGAAAAATATCAAATCCATAAGAAATAGTTAAATTATCAAGTATAATATTCACTAAATGTAAGATAATATTTAACAGTTTGTTGAAAGGTTGTGTGTATGATGAATTTATAAGAAATTAAATAAAGCAAAGAAATGATTTCTATGAGTCAGTTGGGAAAATTGGGATTGGGGTTCATACTTCTCACTCGTTTGTAATTTTCAAAAGCATATAATATTAAATTTTTGATTGATATTAATGCACATATAAAAATCATCCATATCAATTCCTTGCATACAAAATTATTAAGAGAGTCTCCCAAATATCGATTCCTTGCATATTTATAAAAATTACTCGTCATTAAGAACAAATATTTTAAAGTAATTAACATTTCAAATTTATTCTTAGCATTCAAATATGTTAAGCATTGTCATTTAGGTCAGATGCTTAGAAGTACTTTCCAGTTAAATCTAAGGATCAAAATTATGAATAGTTTAAGCTTTGAAAATAAAATGATAATACCAAATATTAGTCAAGAACTGAATAATGTAGATAAATATAACCTCAATACATATGACTTTGAATAGATTACTCTCAATTCCAAAGGGAATTAGCCATTCCTACTGGGCATTACAAGCATGGAAAGTAAGAAAACAAGAACCAGGTTCTTTCTCCTTGACGACTGTCTCCTCTAGGTTTTACTTTGTCTCTCTATTCTCCCAATGATGTCTAGGGTTATGTCTCACACCTTTTATTTAACCTAATTGGGCTTGATCAAAGTGACATCTCGCTTAAGCAAGTTTGACGAGAAAAAACCCAACTTTACTGGAGTGAACTCGCATGGGCGAGTCTTGGACGAGTTCCTCTGGAGTGATCTTGCTTGAGCGATTTTGAGCGAGTTTCCAATGTTCCAACTTTGTCTTTTTATCTTTATGTTTGACTTGTCCATTCTCCTTTAGCTCTTTTATGTCCATTTTCCCCTAAAATCCTAAAATTAACATAAGTTTGGGAATACATCATTCACATTTATCTTATAATAAAAAATGTGTAAAAATTTTCAAATTCTTAAATATGGGATTGAATTATAACTATTTTATCAATTAAAATCTATAAGTACCTATCTTTTTTGTAAGAAATATTACTGCATTATGTTACTTATCAATTAGCTACCAATTTAAAACTATTTATAAATAATAGAAACTAATTTACATACTAATAATTTTTTTAGTCTCTAAAATATTATCTAATTTAGTCAATATAACAAATAATTATTTTTTATCTTTAAAATTTATTTTTATTTAATTATTTTCTTGTACTATTTGTCCTCATACCCATTCTCATTTCAAATTACTAAACACATTTACTGATGATAAAAAAACTAAAACAACTTTAATTTATGAGGTAACCAAAAAACATATACTTACGTATCTTTAATCCTTAATTTCAGAACTTATAAAACATTCATTTAATATTTTTACTTTTTTTATAGTTTTTTAAATTTTATTCAATTATTATTTAATATTTTAATTTAAATTTTATGTAATTATAATTTAATATGTAATATTAAATTAATATCCTTCTTATATTAAATAATTTTTTTATAATATCATATTCTTGATTGTCATTCTGTCAGAGAGACGAGAGAAACGGATAAATATATTGTGAGATGTTACCACTAAAGTTTGACGACATTATATACTGCATTAAATTAAAGCATATATTAATATATTACATACATAATTAAATACATAAATTATTGTTATTAATGTTGCTTAAATGTATATTAATCTCTGTATTAAGTTCTTGTAATGTATTTAAGGATATCACATAAATAATTAATATAATACATTAATATATTTCATAAATGACATCAAATAATAATTAAATACATATATTATTTTTTTTTTATATTTTAAATCTATTTAAATGATCAATTCAGAAAGAAAATTAAGAAAAATTAGTAAATGTTGATTCATTTTCATTGCACTTGCATCTATCTATATAAAGCCGAGATCAGAGATTCCTCAATCAAGTAAATTTCCACGAAGCACACAAATAATACTTTTAGTCATCTTTGAATATTTGGAGTTCGAACAAATGGGAAAGATGACGAAGACAAAGACGCAGACATATACTTTCCTAAAAGTGATGGCGTTAATCTTAAAATCAAATTAAGGAAGTACCAAAATATTATATATATAATTCATTAGATTCATATACTTTTCTAGTTTTTACACATATATTTCTTTATGTTGTTTGTTTTATATTCAGTTATTACACTATAAAAACATTTCGTTTGCAGAACATTACGTAGATCGGAGAATAAGTTATTTTATCTTCAAGATGAAATGCATTCAATAGAGGAATGGAGAGAGGATGGAGAGAGTAAAGGAGAATAAGAGAAACATTTATTGATGATTTATAAATATAAGTGTGATCTTAACTTCTCAATATAATGATACATTTTACAGTAACTATGATGTAAGAAGAAGAAAAAGTCTCAAAGTGTAAATAAAGATGCTAGGATAGGAAGGGGATAAATGAAGATAACAAGAGGGTTGGGAGACTGGTTAAATGAAGATACTTTAGGGAATATAAAAAAGAAAACAGAAGAGGTTGTGTATATACACGAAACTGAAACTGGTATCATAAATAATGAAAAGTGAGGCGTGATATTGGGTGACGAAGATATATAGAGTGGGTACATAACAATACTGAGGAAGGAATTTATATGTATATATTAAGTGTTTAGCTCCTATGTCCCTTTAGTCTTGGTTTGAGATTCCTTCTAATGTATGAATTTTGGCTTAGTCATTCCATATTAGTTTGTAATTTTTTTTCTGTTTAATAATATTTTTCATGTAATGACAGATAATTGTTGGATCATAGGACGTGAATCTAACCTACTCTTTCATGTTTTTATGTCTAACAATTGCTTGTAAGCAATGGTAGAATTGTTTTGGCTTAGCCTTTTAGATCCATTTATGGTGGATTGATGGCTACAACAGGAAAGAAAAATATGGATTTTGCTTTTAGACTTTGTCAACTCCTATGCTAAAAGTACATTTGCAGCTTTCTAAGATTTTACATAAAAAAGGGGTATGAATGTTGTCACGTTTTTTATGAAGATACTGTTATGGTGTAGAGTTTTAGGCTTAGGCAGTGGCCATTTCTGTAGGTGTTGGTTCCATATAATAGTGGTTCTAAAGTTTTGTAACTTTTCTTTTGCTGGTTTTGATAGCGGTAGATTTATGTTTAGTTTTGTTTTAGCCGCAAGGTGGTTGGTTTTTGTATATGGGTTGGGATACCCCTTAAGTATCCTTTTAATTCATTTTTATTTTTTGCTGATTAAAAAAAAAAGATATCAATTTAGAAACCATTTAACAATAATAGAAACTAATTTAGAAACCAAATTATTTTTTAATCTCTAAAATGGTCTTTAATTTAGTCACTATAGCAACTAATTATTTTAGTCTCTAAAATTGGTTTCTATTTAATGATTTTCTTGTAGTGCAAGCTTTAGTAACATTTTTATAGTTACATTTATTAAAATGTAACAATACATACAGTAACTTTTTTCATAAAAATGTTACTATAAATAATATAAACATGATATTGTGACATTTATGGATAAATGTTACTATAAATAACACTAAGTTAATATATAGTAACATTTTGGTGTTGTTCGTTGACCGTCTCGCGCGATCTAGATTTGAGTTCTAGCACCGTTCTGACGAAGGATCATGATGGCGAGGGAGGTGATGAGGAGGAGTTATTGATCTAGATGGCATCGCATCTGCTAGGAGGAAGATGGTGTTTCCAATTCGGAAATGCCCTGCACCTATAGCGATATTCTTAAGGTATCAATTTGTATTTGAGATTTTATTTTATTAGTTTTCTAATTTTGAATGTTAGGTTGGTTTTGAGAGATTAGAAAAGTTAGTTGGATAAGTTTAATTGTATTTTTGTAAGTTATAATGATTTTTGAGTTTTGTTGTAATTCCCATCATGCTTATCATATATTTTCTCTATCAGTTTAGTTCAAAGCATTCCTCTTGCAAGGATGTTGTTTATTTATATATTGTGTTGTTTGTTTATATATATTGTTTAAACTTGTAAACATATTAGATTTTCATGGTTTATTATTTAAGTATTGTTTTTTAATGTTAAATAGGATTTTGAATGTTATGGATTGCATGTTGAGTGATATTGTATGATGAAAATGGTATGGGATTGAATTCATATATTTGGGATAATGTATGGACTGATGTTTGTTTGTGTATTAAGTACGATGCTTATGTGGTAACTGAGATCTCCAAATTTCACTGATGATCTAAGTCACACAGACTAAGATATCAGGTGGTGCGAAGCTGATAAGGGAGTTCATGCACACTGTGACATATAAGATGCATGACTTGGGTTGTATTGAACTTACCCTTATCATTTCTCTTAGATTCGCTAGTATAATCTAAGTCTTGGGTATTGGATCAGGTATTAGTCTCTAGTAGGACTTACTTAATACAGGTCTTCCGAAAGACATCAGTTGTTATTCTATTTGTTGAATATCCTGGATGTGTATATCCATGTGGGATATATGTGATTGTTTCATGTTGGGAAGAAGATTGAATAATTGAGAAATTGATCTGTGTAATTTGGTTTTCTCTTTTGATTGAATTGTGTATATTATAAAATTTTATTTTCACTACCTTACCCTTGTTTTTCTTATTGAGTTGTGAACTGCGATGCTGTAACATGTACACGAGCAAATGATCATATAGGTGCAGGAGAGCCTAGAAGGCTTTAGAGTTTTGTTTTGAACTATGAATTATAAATATTTTTATTTTTATAAGTCTTAACCATGTTTTAGGAATGAAAACTCTAAGCTTGTATACACGGGTGTAGAAAAGGTGAAAAACAATAGTCATTTTAGCATTAAAACAACGGTTATCGGATCACTGTGTTTCAGCACGTAGTCTATTCTCTTCAAGCAAAGACGGCAACTATTTAACTGCCGTGTTACATTCCCTCTAAAACAAAAGTCACCATTTTATACCTCCCCCATAACTATAAATACAAATTATAATAAACACTAAATATACAAATTAAAAATTATTAAATTAATTATAAACACCAAATAATATAAATCTATTTACAATCTATTAATTTAATAATTCTATTATAACCTAAAAACTAACATAATATAAATTTAAATTAAAAATGAATACAATTTATAATAAATACAAAATATACAAATTAATAACACTAAAAAAAATATTAAAAACAATTGAAAACACCACCAACCTCGTGCGTGAAGACAACGATGGTGAAAGCAACGGCGGGCTCATGACAGTGGCGACGTCGGCTAGTAGCAGCGAAGAACCAATGGAGGCACAAGAAAACCAACAGTGAAAACAATAGTGGTGGAAGGCAATGAAATGAAAACCTTCACCAACAATGGAGGACAAAAATGAATAAGAGAAATAAAAAAAAGAAAGAAATAAGCAATGGAGGATGCCGGAATGAGTGAATGAAAGAAACTTACAATGACAAAGAGCTCGAAGATGAAGAAGAAGTAGAGAGAGCACGAAGGCAAAGAAGGAAGACAAGCGCGAGAAGAGAAAGAAAATACAAAAGCGTAAGTGACACGCTACAAATTAGGGTAATAAAATGAGTGTAAAACGACGACTCTTAGGTAAAATCGTCGTTTTACACCAAAGCTGGTTGGTGTAAAATGGTGGCTATAAGTGAAACTGCCGTTTTACACCAAAGTGCTTGGTCTAAAGCGACGACTCCACTCATAGCCGCCTTTTTATACCAACCAGCTTTGGTGTAAAACAATGGTTTTACTCACAACCACCATTTTACACTCGTTTTAATTTTGAAAATGCCACCGCGTTTTGATGGACATCATTTGACAATAAAAGCATTGTGAATTTATTGTTGTAAATGAGCCTTTTTGCACTAGTGATATAAATATGTAGAACTTGTATTGTAATATGTATTTTTGGGATCTTACGTATATTTAAAATAGTTTATATTATTAAAAAAACATATAAACTAGTTTCTAATAACTACTTTAAATTTTAAATTAGTCACTTTAGAAACTAATTTACAAATTTTTATTAATAATAAACTACTTTAGATATACCAATAATTTTTGTATTTATAAAATAATATATAACTTAATTAATATAATAACTAATTATTTTTTATCTTTAAAATTAATTTCTATTTAACGATTTTCTTGTAGTGTTCATGTAACACCCTAGAAAATAACTTTTAACTATTACAATACAAGTTCTACTATACAAACTTGGAGTATTTCAAAACATTAATATTACAAGATTATGACTTATAAAATACAAACATTTACAATATAAAGTTTAAAACATCCTAAAGCCTTTCAGGACCTCCTACACCTATATGATCATCTACTCATGTACATAATCTATGCATAGACATGATGAACCATCCTTCTTTTTCACTAATAGCACTGGAGCTCCCTATGGAGAAACACTAGGTCGAATGAATTGTTTCTCCAATAAGTCTTCTAGTTGTTTCTTCAATTCCGCTAACTCCAGTGGTGCCATTTGGTATGGAGAAATTGACACAGGGCCTGCTCCAGGAATCAAGTCTATTGCAAACTCTATCTCTCTTTTAAGTGGAAGTCCAAGAATCTCATCAGGAAATACATCCATAAACTCTTGAACTACAAACATCTCTTTTTGTACTTTATCAGTAATTATAGAACAAGCCAAGAGCATAAAACATTTTGCACCTTCTTGTATCTCTCTCTCAAACTGTTGAGCTGAGATAACCTACATTTCTCCTAATTTATGGAAAATTAACTTCTTCAGACCATAATCATGTTCCAAGGATAGAACAAATACCTCTAACAAGGCTATTAGACTGCGAAGCTTCAGCTCCACTAATGGCAAAAACTCTGCCAACTGTTCTGAATTTTTTATTATTATTCTGTTGTACTTGCTGCACTCTGCCAAAATTTGGAGTTCCCAATTGGACACGACAGTCTTTTGTTGCATGACCATACCTGTGACATCTATCACATGTCACATTTGACACTGGATTAGGACAAAATCTAACAACATGTGGCCCACCGCATCTAAAACATCTGAAACTAGGTGATGATTGAGAACTGGGTCTTCCACTGCTATAAGATTGAGGTCTGAAACAAGGTTTCTTTTTATCTTCATATTTAGGCATGCTTTTAGAAGGTCCTCCCACTTGAGGCTTAGCAAGTCTACTACTATTTTTCAAACTCTCCACTACTTTTGCTTTCCCCACTAGAGCAGGGAAACCTCTAATGGACATAGGAATCACCACTTCTTTAAGTTCTTGCTTCAACCCAAACTCAAATTTTCTACATCTCCAGGCCTTAATCATGGTCTGGGTGTAGAATCTAGCTAGGTGTTTGAACCTAGTAGCATATTCAGTGACTGAAAGATTTCCTTGTTCCAGCTGCATGAATTCAATTTCTTTTGCAAATCTGACACTATCAGGAAAATACTCCTCCATGAATCTTACTTTGAAACTCTCCCAAGTGACAATTTCTTTTTTGTCCTTCATCATCTGCTTCATACCTATCCACCAAAACTCAGCTTCTTCAATAAGCATATAGATGGCATAAGATAACTTCCTCTCTTTAGGGCATTGAGTAGCTTCAAAGATTCTTTCTATGTCTCTCACCTACTGGCCTGCTTCATCTGGATTTACCTTCCCATTAAATTTGGGTGGATTGTGTCTCAGAAAATCCTTCATACTAAGGTATGGGGTTGTTGATGAAGTTGAGATGCTTTTGCTGCTAATCTAGCAGTTTCTAATTGATGAAGGGCGACTTGATGCTATTGTGCCATAGCAACACTCTGTTGTTGTAAGGCTGTTGCCATCATCTCTATTGCCCAAGCTAAGCTGGACATATCTATTGGTGGAGGAGGAGTAGGGTCTACGTGCTATATACTAAGCACATAAAGAATTAGGTTAGAAATTACTAAAAATTTCCAACTACATCTTTAAGGCAAATTAACTTAAAAGAAATAATCACACAAAGTAGATACAAAACCAATCAAGACTTATCTCTAAAATGTATTCTAATTATTTTGAATTAAGATAGAAAACCATCTTGATCTAGTCATGAGTGTGCACACTCACCACTTTATCAAGATTCTTTTCATTCTTAATACTTTCATCTTTATTCATAACAACTAATTTGACTCAAACACAAACAAGATTTCGAGAAAAGAACTTTTTCAAACACCTTATTAGAAACTTTTAACTAAGTCTTGAGGTTAAACTTAAACAAAAATCTACATGCAAAAGAAACACAATAAACCCACTACCCTTAGGTTATCCTAAGGATGAATCGCTCTGATACCATTAAATGTAACACTCCAGAAAATAACTTCTAACTATTACAAAATAAGTTCTACTATACAAACTTGGAGTATTTCAAAACATTCATATTACAAGATTACGACTTATAAAATACAAATATTTACAATATAAAGTTTAAAACATCCTAAAGCCTTCTAGGACCTCCTACACCTATATGATCATCTACTCGTGTACATAACACAATCATCGCAGTTCACAACACAACAAGAAAAACAAGGGTAAGCTAGTGAAAATAAAGTTTTATAATACACACAATTAAATCAAAAGAGAAACCAAATTACATAATCAATTTCAGAATTATTCAATCTTCTTCAAATCCCAACATAAAACAAATCTCACATGGATCTACACATCCAGGATATTCAGCAAATACAATACATCTGACGCCTTCCGGAAGACCCATATTAAGTAAGTCCTACTAGAGACTAAAACCTGATCCAATGATTACCAGCGAATCCAATAGAAAGGATCAGGGTAAGTTCAATACAACCTAAGTCGTGCATCTCATATGTCATAGTGTGCATGAACTCTTCCATCAGCTTCTCACCACCTGATATCTTAGTCTATGTGACTTAGATTATTAGTGAAGCTCGGAGATCTTTGTTACCACATAGGCATCAATACTTAATACACACATAAACATCCGTCCATACATTATCCGAAATGTATGAATTCAATTCCATACTATTTTCATCATACATTATCATTCCAAAACATGATCCACAACATTGAAAATCTATTTAACATAAAAAAAACAACAACACTTAAATATTAAACCACCAAAATCTAATACTTCTACAAGTTTAAATAATATATAGACAAACAACACAATATATAAACACATAATGTTCCTGCAAGAGAAATTGAATATTGGGACCACGCTCCCTTTACATCTAGATCTTCTAACCTAGGGTGCTATTAAAATTTAAATTTAGCTTTCTTACCTTAATTGCTTGCTTTCCAAGCAACTTCTAGAATTTATCCTCTTAGTCTACTTCAAGATTTAAGTACCTAATGTAAGTTATCCAAACAGAACAAAAATTTAGCATATAGTAGAATAAGTTAAGAGGATTAATCTTTTCAACTGATCCCACCAAGATTGATGACTAAATCCTAAGGAAAAATAGAGAATAAAGGATCTTTAGACCAAAACAATGAACTTACTCTGATCAGGTAAAAATGTTCGTTAACTCACTAGTTACAATATGGTCCGATCAGATTCTAAAATAGATGAAGATTGAGAGAGGAAATTAAGAAAGAAGGGAGAGAGGTAGAGAGAGAAAGAGAGATAAGGAAGAAAGAAAAAGAAACCTGCGGGGGTTTTAAAGAAAAAACGCTGTTACAGTTCACATCATCATCAATATGCATATTAGAATGGAAGACTTCACATATACATATACGTATTAATCAAGTAAACAACGAGAATTGTTTTCAAGTTGTTTAATTGGAAAATTTAATAAAAGGGAATAAAAATAATACATCAATCATCTTATTAAATGTCAATATAAATCAACAATAATCCTAAATAAAGTAGAATGATTAAAATATTTTCTATTTAGTGTTAAGAAACTAGATTATTACCTAAACATGCGTCTTGTAAGGATCTAGAAATTTATTTGGAATAGAAGTAGTATGTTTTAAATGATTTCTGAATATGTTATTATTTAAAACGAAAAGAGCTTGTAATAGAAATTTCATAGTGGTCAGACCTTGGATGTCGTCCAAGGTCTGAGGGCGGCATGGTAGAGGTCGGTCGGTCGGGTCATAGTGGGTTCCAGGAAATCACATGTGCCAAGGTGTGATTTGAACCTTAGGTACGCTATGCATGCGAAACTCTATGCTGGGGCATAAGAGATTTTCCTTGTGTTGCATGCATTGGCACGCAAGGAGTGAGTACCGACCTGTCCTCGGTCAGGAGAACTATCGACGTCACCGAGCCATGTAGGGGTGATGCCACAGGCGTGGAGTAGATAGTCGATGAACCCTCAGCAGGGTGTGACGATGTGACATCGGTGACCAGAGTGAGGCGATGTGTCCTCATCACACGCAAGGGCGATGAGAGATCGCCAGGGTGAGAGACGCATCGGTCGTCTGCCAGGGTGAGGCATCGGTCGTCTGCCAGGATGAGGCATCGGTCGTCTGCCAGGGTGAGGCATCGGTCGTCTGCCAGGATGAGGCATCGGTCGTCTGCCAGGATGAGGCATCGGTCGTCTTCCAGGGTAAGAGACACATCGTTCATCGGTGGATAGTCATCGCACGATCAGTCATCGGTGGATGGTCATCGCGCGAGGTCGTGTTTCACACAGATAAGGTGGGGCCCAGGCTCCCAGCATGAGCGTTCTGCATGCGCGACACGTAGTAAGTAAGAGTGCTTCAGAATAGTTGGCACCAGAGAGTTGGTATGGAAAGTGACCCAGAGTTGGTGTGCGCAGAGACCCACGTGGCCATCCTGTTCGAGGAAACATGCACGCAAGCTTTCCCGCAGAGTGGGTGATGGCAGTGAAGGCTACAGAGCCGTTCAACCATAATAGCTGAGGAAATAAGCTCATTTCGTTTCCTTTCTCCTTTTTCCTCCTTCTCTCAATGTCACGGACGCCTCCCTCACCAGTTTGACGACGGCGACTGCCACTGGACTGTGGCATTTTTCTCTGCAAGTTTTCCGATCAGGACGCTAAAACAGAGTAAGTCGTTTTACTCTGTTTTTCGAGTCGATTCTGAACTTGAGAGGGTTGCCTCTGCATAGGCGTTGCATGCGACTCTCTTAGCTTCAGAAATCGTCTCTGTTAACGTAGAAAATGAGTAGTATAGTCAGTTTTGTGATTAAGGCTCCATGGTGCAGGTTAGGACATCTTTAAGTTTCGATGGGTTTGGAGCTCTTAGTGAGTTTTTACGCAAGTCCAGGTAAGGGAAGCTAGCTTTATTTTCAATAACAACCGTAGGCTAGAAGATTCTGAAGTTGGGGCGACGTGGTCGCCGGTTTCAAACTTTCTTGCACGATGCTCTGTTTTTATGTGTGGATCGGAATTTGTTTGAGCTTGAAATGTGAAATTTTAAATATAGTAGATGCTGTGAAATGCATATGATTTTCGAAATCTTGAACTTTGGTATGATTTGGATTGTTTAGAAACGGTTGAAAATATGATATGATTGAATCGTTCATGGATGTGTTGTATGAATATGGAATGATGTGAAAATGTGGTCAAGACATAGTATTTTCAGGAAAGGAAATACCGTGTTGAGATTGTTATGAGTGTTGAAGATGGTTGCTGCCCCTTCAAGATTGTGTTTGATGAAGACTTCTATGTACATTTCATTTTGCTTTGCTTTAAGTGTGTCTTAGGTAGTGCTTAGAGGTTGTCTAAGAGTGGGCTTTTGCTGAGTATCTCACCTCATAACCACTGGCCATGTGATAAGAACAAGCATAAGTTTTCTTAAACTGTTTTTCACATATTTTACAAAAAACACGTTTACTGCATAAAAATAAATCTGTTCTTTTCTAAATAAACAGATTCATTTTTTTTACTGATGCCTTGGCTAAGTCTTGTAAAAATTAGATGTTGTGCATCAGGTATTTTGACTAAGTCTTCTTCTTTTCAAAACGACTGAGTTTCAAACAGTTAAGCTTTTCTGTTTTCGTTTTGAAAAATAAATCTGTTCATCTGTAAATGAATACATTCTTTTTGTCTCTGGTGCCATGTCAAGCTTAAACGTTTTTCAGCTTTATCTCTGCACCAGAATGGTTGACTTAGTCTCCTCTCTTAACAAATTCTCTAACTGCTTTTGAAAATAAATCTGTTCATTTTATTTTCAATCTGTTCATTTTATAACAGCTTTAACTGTTTTTCAAAAATCTGTTATAAGTTGGTTTTCTATAAAATGCAAACTTGTTTCTGAGTTTATTACTGATTCATACATTTTGCAAAAACAAGTTTTGACAGCAGAGAGTTAAGTGTTTACAAAGGATTAGCATTTGTTCTTCAAAGTTTTCAAAAATCACAAAGTGCTTGTTCTTGGTTTGGTTCCAAAAGCTTGGTGTGAGGTGCTGCTACTGTTCTAGCAATCTTGCCTACTGGTTTAAGGCAGATCTTTGTATCCTCAATCAGGTGTAGTCGTTTCACTTCTCATTTCTTGTAATAGTTTGGTTGAACACTCTTCTTGATAGGTTTTCTTGGAGAGTGTGTGTGTGTGTGTGAGCTTAAATAGGTTTTTTCAGCAAGAGTACCTAAGTTCTTGTAGGTTTCAAGAACAGTGGGAATTGTATTTGGTTGTACTGTGTTTTAGTGATTTCCACCTGGTTTTGGTGAAGACTGGATGTAGCTCAGTTGAGTGAACCAGTATAACTGCTTGTACTCATTCTCTTTTTCTCTCTGCAATTTCGTTTCTGCATAATTGATAAAACAGCGAAGAAATAAATCTGTTCAATTGAAAATAAATCTGTTCTTTCTGGGCACTGTGCATACTGTTCTTAATTTCTGAAAAAGTTGTTTGAATCTGATAAGAACATATAAAATCTGCTAAAAGCCACTGGAACAAATTGGCTGTGATAGGTTGCTCAAGAAATTGTTAAAACTATTAATTGAACCTTAAACAATTGCTTAAAGTGGAAGCTTGCTGTTCTGTGATTCATTGTTCTTAATTTCTGGAAAATTGTCTGGTTTCAATAAGAACACTGATAATCTGTTAAAGGCTAATAAAACAGGTTGTGTGTAATAGATTGTCTCACTAATTGTCAAGCCCTTAACTGAATCTAAATCACACGAATTGGAATTAAGGTTTGCTGTTTTTGAGTTACACTGTTTTTCAATCTGATATCTGTGTGTGTGCATCTTGAAATTCTATCTGCATAATCTTGTGATTAACCTTGCTGAATTAAAAGCTTTTCAAACAAAAACAGTGCTGAAATAAATCTGTTCATTTTCACATAAATCGATTTATTTTTCTGTAAAACTGTGTTAAACACTGTTTCTGCGAGAAAATTTTAAAAGGTCAATTCACCCCCCCTCTTGAACTTTGGCACTATTAAACCCAACAATGAGGGTGTATTGATCTGTGAGTATCCTATGAATGAGACGATCCTGACTCTACTGATATGATGGAATCACATAGATGAAGTTATTCAGTTGGTGAGAGTCGAAGGAGGTTCATATGTATGGGTAAGTTGTTTGAAAGATAATTAACTTGACCTGTTATATGAATTAACCCTGTCATACTGGGAGAGTGATGATATTGAGATTATTTATGCGCATGGCTGTGTTGATTCACAGCGACCCTGTGTGGATTCACAGTGGTGTAGTATGACAGGTGCAGGTCTCTGGATGCTAAGTTCAACGCACGAGTCTTCCGGAAGTAAAGTCAAGTGTCTACGTGTTGTGAGTCAGTGGAAATTCTGACGTGAGAAAGATGAATATTGAAATTATTGGTAGACACTTGATGGTTATGTGAAATGATAGACACGTGATGAAGTTATGAAATTGTGAATATTGCTGATTACGTAGATGTGAAATTGTGAAGTGTGTGAAATGAAAAATGATGGTTTATGATGATATCAAGTTTTATATTTAAAGTTTTTAAAATAGTTAGCTTACCCCTGTGTTTTGTTTTGTGTTTGTTTTCTTTAAAACTGTGATGATCGTGTATAATTTACACGGGACCAGATGATGTTGTAGGTAGTAGAGCTCCTCAGTGAGCATTTTGGAGGAAGGGATCGTCTGTCTTGAATGTTGTATTTTGTTTTATTTTGAAAACTCCTGTTGGAAATGTATTAAAATTCCCTAGAAAAGGGATGTTATTTTGAGACATAATGTATGGAATAGATGAATTATATTATATATATACCTATGTTAATTTTTGATATTATTGTTTTACCTTTATTTTATTATATAAAAATGAATAAAATATTGAGGGGCGGTTACACGTCTACTAATATGCTTTATCCTTTTCTAACATTAAAGACTTATAACTTATTATAATTTATACTAATTATAACTAAGTTGGTATATTTTTTACGTTGAAATAAATACTTTTATGTTTTGTTTTTACTGATAAGATTTTTTTGGGGCATTCCAAATAAACTTAGATACACTTTTATGTTTTTTTTTTACGAATAAGATTTTTTTTGGCATTCCAAATAAACTTAGATTCCATTTTAATGTATACCTAACATTTGAATGCTACACGAAGACATTTTTTTCATCTCAAACACAATTTTCTTGACTATTTATTACATACATAATATGACCCAAATACAGTCCCATACAAGCATAACATTTTCTTCACTAATATTGTACGAACACAGTCCCATACAAGCATAACATTTTCTTCACTAATATTGTACGAACAGCTTTACAAACTAACCTAGAAAAACATGGCATGGCAATACGAAAACAAAAGAAAAAAGAAGTATTCTTTGTGATGCAGGTTTGGGGTTTAAAAGATTTTTTCTTTCTTTTTTATGTTGGTTGTTGATAAAACAACATAAATATTTGTTTTTTTACAATATTTCATCCGCAATTTATATAAAAAATTTATAAATATTTACAAATTTGTCTCACATTTTATCTTATATAATTTTTTTCTTAATAAAAAAATAACGTAAATATAAATTTTGAACAAGGAAACTTTGATGATTTCCAAATCATTGTGAAGACCCGTTGCTGTATGTGTCTAGTTAGGTATTGTCTTGTAAATTTACATCTAGTTATTGTACCGGATGAGTTAGTCACTTGGTCTAGGTGACCGACCAACTGGGTTAAAGTACATTTAAAACACTCAATACATGATAACAATGACAGTTATGGAAGCTCGCCACAAGTCATTATCATATTCCACCAAATTCTGGTAAAGTCCTGAGAAATCAGCTAGTATTGATTTAGTGAGAGATATTACTTTATTAAATATATTCTCTAAATATACCAGTATACCAATATACCTCTCTTAAATTAGGGAATCATACTGGAAATCAGTTAATACTGATATTTGATAGATTCGGTCCATCACAGTAGAGACCCATGAATAAACACTATAAATAAACCCTTTACAAAGGTGTAAGGTATGCTTTAATCAGTTTTCACTATACATTGTTAACACAGAGTACTTACTTGATCATCAGAGTACCTTTTTCAAGTCAACCCCGACTGAGCACCAACAATTAAAGGAGGAGACTTGAAGTAAGGAGCGAGGAGGCAACTGACACATTACCAGTTGCACAACTAGTCTTAGGTACTATCTAGGTTCACTTTGCCTATACAAGTACAATTATGATCCAAGTAAATATGATTTGAAATCTCCTTTAAATGTTTTGTTTTCCAAATCTATGTTTATTTGAATTAGTTGATTCGTATATTAATAAGTTGAAATTGCTTCTATAAAATTTTGTTGACTATATCAAGTATTTTAACAGATTGGTTTATCGTATCAACCTATTGAAAACACTTAGAGTTTTTTAAAGGATTTAAGAAAGATTTTTTTTCTTTGTCTTTTCTGTTAAGTGAAATCAACCAGTTATTTCGATAAATGAATCGATTTTTTTATGGTGATTTCATCAATTAAAGAAAATAATCATTTAGTTTCAAAAATCAATTAAATAATTTTAACAAAATATTATTATGTTTATCAAACTATTTTTAATTGATTTAAACTAATTTCACTAAATGAGCAAACTGTTCTAACAATCTTTCTTAGCCGATATATAAAGATGTTGTTTGATCATTTAACATAACACTTTTTTAAGAGAGAAAAACAAATAGTTTTAAAATCATTCTTGAAGATTACATTTCAATCTTGGATCATTCCTATTATGTGAAGTAGGTTTTGGGTTATCATTTATGTTGTTATTCATTTGTATCAAACCCATGTGTATTTGAACTTCATTCTTCTTTACTATATTGTATTGTAAACAAATTTAAATAGGGTTTCTGAAATCTGTGTGTGGTTAAGAGTGTTGTGTGTTCTTGAAGGGTTTAAGATCAACACTCTTGGTTGTTTTTGTAATCTTGTTTGATTGCTTTAGTAATTTCCAGTGGTGTGTTGAGTACTAGATGTAGCTCACTATGATATATATATATATATATATATATATATATATATATATATATATATATATATATATATATATATATATATATAATAAAAGCTCTCATATTAGGCATCACTGTGAAACTTGACATCTCAGCTAGGCTGACATCTCAAGTATTAACAATTATCTGTCACCACATGAAAAAAAGTATTATTAAAAGAGAAAAAAAGAAATAAAGAAAGGAAATACAATCAAATATGGGGGGATTAGACCAAAATCCATATATAAAAACCTAAGAAAAGGGATACTTAGGTAATCTATACCTATTAATAAAGAATTCTAATAAAAGACTAGATGGAAGCTTATTATACTAATGAAATTGTTCTTTATGAATAAACTCTAAATTAGCAAGTTGGTCAGCACATGCATTACCTTCACGGAATATGTGAGAAATCCTAAACCTAATTTTCCCACAGTAATCAAGTAAAGTGTTCCACCTATTACGAAGAATCCAATGAATGTTAGTCGTAGCAGTAAATGCAGCACAAACCAAGATAGAATCACATTTTAGCCATAAACTAGTCAGACCCATCTTTTTAGCTTCTTCAATGGCATGTATAACTCCATAAAAGTCAGTAGCCAAAGTAGTTTGAATATCAAGGAAAGCATACAAACCACCAATAAACTACCTCATACTCCCACGAAAAATACCACCACAAGCAGCAAGACCAGGGGAATCCCTAGTAGCACTATCAGTATTAATTTTAACCCAACCCGGTGAAGAAAATTCCCATCTAATGGGAAGAGGATGAAAAACTTTGACACTACGATTATTAATACCAGAGAACTTAAGCACATTGAAGTCGACCATATTATTCCTCATAAATCTTTTAGACGAATTACCCACTAGGGAAGTGAAATCCTTAATGGTGGAAATTGCCCTGGAAAGATCAATCTTATCCTGAAATCTAGCATAATTTCTTATACGCCATACCATCCAAATAGAGAAGTTAATCACATCAAATTTAATTAAATTAACCAAAGAAATACCATCGCTCTTAATAAAACAAAAGTGATCATCCACATTAGAGAAGTGAGAATTAAGAAAAAATTGTTGAATCCAACTCCGAATATGCAAAGCATTAGGACATTCAAAAAATAAATGCTGAATAGATTCTTCCTACTTTTCACAAATTGTACACATAGAACATAAATAACCTGTGCTGAATGTGTTGATCCATAGGAAGCCGCACATGAAAAACTTTCTAAAGTACCAGATTTTTGGAAGGAGGAATATATTGAGACCAAATGATCTTACCACAACCACAAGGAACTCCTAGATCTAGGAAAACTTTTCTAGCAAATTTGAGAGTGAAATGACCAGAGTTCAATTAGGAGTTTCATATTTCTACCTAATCATGATATGTTTAAACAAATGATTCACCTATTGTAAAGTTGATGGAATAATCCAATCACAACCATTCCAGAAATGGGAAACTATAGTCACCAAGGTTCCAAAACCATCAGGTACCCTTGCAATGTTTGGTAACAAGTAGAAGAACACCATTTATCATTTTAGAAATTAATATCAATATCTGTACCAACAGTCCAAGAGGTATGTTCCAGAATAGTGTCATAAAATTGTTTAATCTCAGGTCAAATAGAAGAGGGTCTATAAGCCAATTTGAGTTGGTACTTAGATTTAAGAACTCTGGCTTTCAAGAGAAGAAACTAAGGCTTATTCTTATAAGCAAAGTTCCAAGTAAGCTCAAGAAGGTAAGCATTATTTTCGTACTGAAGGTTATTAATCTTCAATCCTCCATTATGATGCAATCCTAGCTTGCATTGTTATTGGTCTTTTGTTTTGTATTTTATGGTGCAGAATTTGATGGGATTGGGTGGCTAAAATGAGTAAAAGAAATTGTGAAGTATTGGTGTATGGAGAATGATAATGAAGTTTAAGAAAGGTTAGGCCAACTCCTAATAGGTCCTTGCTAAAACACTTAGAAATAAGGCTAGCAAAGAGTGAGCTAAGAGACTAGTTGAGGCTGAAAGTTTGACAACAATTCAATAGTCTATTCAAAGCCAATTTACAAGGGGGCTAAGTGCTATGGGCAACCAAAGTGCAACTTTTAACCCTAAAAAACTCTCCACTCATAGAAGGATAAGTGACTCTCTCTAATTAGAATAAATCCTGTCAAATTAACGGTTGACAAGTGTCCTACTTTAATTGGAGAGAATCCTCTCCATTCCCATGAAGACAAATGTCCTTTTGGCATTGGTGGGAATCCTTTCCATTAAGGAGATGACATGTGGACCTTCATGCCTTCCTTGCAACTCCATGTTTTCTATTTGCACTTTAGTAATTTTTTTGTGCACCCTAGATGGTCTAGAGTTGCATTGGGACAAGGAGGCCCAATTGTAACTCTAGTTAGACTCTTTATTTTTCTATTTACACCTTACTCTAATTGGCCCAATACATGGCCCATGAAAATTAGCCCAAAACATGACCCAAGAAAATGACCCAAATTCAAGTCCAAAATAAAGCCTATACTACTTTGTACAATTTTATAAGACTAGGAAATTTGGAAAAAAAGTTAAAAATTAATTCTCCATAAAAATAGAGTTTTCTGAACTCCTTCTTCTTCTTCCATTCTTCTAGCCATGGCCCTAGTTAAAGGCCCAATATGTGTCCTTTCGGATGGTCCTCCATCATTATACATACGTAAAACATTAAATATATATAGGATATTCACAAGGATAAGTCTAATAAAGTTTATTGTCTTCCAGATGTTATTGCACCTACATCCATATATGCTCGTGTACATAGTATAATCATCATAGTTCATAAAACGAAAAAGACATGCAAGAGTGAGCTATTCAAATAAGTTTTAATCATAAGAAGTATATATGAGAAAAAACATTTTAATCTACAAATCACAATCATTAAATCTCCTTCAAATACAAACCATACAACATCAATATAGACCACACAAAGATCTATACAATCAAGGATATTTCAATAAGTAAAATATTGATTGACATCCTCTAGAAGGATCATATTAAGTATGTCCTATCAGAGACCAATATCTGATCCAATACCCAAGACTTAGATTTACAACTGAACCTGAGAGAAAAGATTATGGTAAGTTCATTACAACCTAAGTTGTGCATCTATAGGTTGTCATGGTGTGAAAGAACTCCCTTATTAACTTCTTACCACCTGATATCTTAGTCTGTGGGACTTAGACCATCAATGAAGCTAGATGATATCTGTAACAAGATAGGACTAACACATTATCCCAAATGTATGTCAAAACACCAATTGCCTCTTTCAAGATGTTTTGTTGGTTTTTTGTTTTATTTTTTCTGCAAAATTTGAGCTTGATGCATAATAGTGCATGAAGCATAGAACTCAATATGTTATGGTTTTTATTTGTTGGTGAAGATTGGTATGTTTTTGTTTATGGATTTGTAATGGTTAGTTGTACGTTCATGTATAAGGGTTGGGACACCCTTGAAGTGTCTCTTTTAATTTATTAATTCTTTGTTGATAAAAAAAAATTATACCAAATGTATGACCTCAATTTCATACAAATTTCATCATTCTCAATAATCATTTTCATACAATACATAACATTTAAAAAAAATCAAAAATCAATTGAATGTACAAACTAGCATTCACTTTACATTTTGATAAGTGACAGATTTACTTGATTTAGACACTTAAATTTCATGAATTGAATCAAATATTGACATTAGAAAGGTGTACTCATTTATAATTTGCAAAATGATTAATTTTTAGAAGAGATAATTGAATTTCATAACCTACAAAACAAGAAGCAAGATGCAGCTGAGCGAAAATGAATAGTGTAGGAAATTTCACATGAGTGCAAGAAGTTGGTGCTAAGCATAATTGACTTGCATAGAGAATTTGCTTGAGCGTAAGGAGCTAGCACTGAGCGGAATTGAGGTAGAAAGCACCCCACAACTACACCTCCATCCACTTGAGCGTAGGAAGCTGGCACGGAGCAAAATTGACATGCATAGAGAATTTTGCTTGAGCATAGGGACTTAGAGTTTAGTGAAATTTAGACAAAGATCACACTAAAACTGCACCTCCTTCCACTTCAACTCAGGAAGCTAGTGTTGAGCGGAATTGAGGTAGAAAACACCTGAAAAGTGAAAATTAGCCTAAATCTATATAACGTCTTGATTTATATATACAAGTATATCTTATTTAAATTACAATTTGACAAATATAATTGATACTTAAACTTCAAAATACATCTCACAATCAACCTAAATAGTCAACCACTTTTCAAATTGTTTAAACTTCAAACCATTTTCATCAAATAACATTTATTTCATTTATAAAAAAAAAAAAAACCCTGCAAGAGAAACTTGGAACTTGTGTCCACGCCACTTTCATATCCAAATACTCTAACCTAGCGTTCTATTTTAAGATAAAATTAGTTTCTCTTACTTGAAATACCTATCTTCAAAGCATTTTCCAAAACTAAGCAACAAGGTTATTCTAAGATCTAGGAACCTAAAGTAAGGTATCCAAAACATAAAATAATTTTAGTATATGATAAAACAAGTTGAGATTGTCACTTTTCTAAATTGTCTCCATCAAGATTGATGAGAGAAAATCATAAGGAGAACAGAGAGCAAGAAATTTTTAGAATAAATAAGAACTTATTCTGTTTGAAAATCTTTCTTGATAAGAATGATATCTAATTCTTTTGATATTGTGAGATGTGATCAAATTCTAAGATAGATGAAGTATGAGAGAAAAATAGTTAGAGAGAAAGGAGAGAAAATATGAGAGAGAGAGAGAGAGATCATTTTTAAAGAATTATTGTGGTATTTTTTTTTGAAGAATATGAAATCGTTTAAATATTTGTCATTTTCAAAATTTGTATCCATTAATAAATTAATTAAGAGCTATTCTCCTTTGCATCTTGTGCATAGGTTAGCAATACCATTTTTCTTTTATCAGCAAGGTTAGCAATACCATAATATATCACTTTTTTAAACAAAGTTAATTAAATAATGTCTCTTTCAAAAAAAAATGTATTAGTTTATCCGAGATGGATAGAATAATTAGGGAAAATTTAGTTTAATATAATATGGTGTTAACTTAAAATAGGTTCTTGGATTATTACTATTATTATTATTATATATTTATTTGTGTAAAGAACTATTATGATATTATAGAATTGAGGTTGACGTATTATAAGGGCTTAATATGAATTATATGTTAATTTTTAATAGATCATGCACAATATACATTTTCCAAAAGGTAAAAAAAGATGTTGAGTTAGTCAAGTCTGATTTGTCGGATAATATAAACTTTTTGGAAGAAATATGTCTATGTTTACATATTAACAAAAGAGAGATAAAGGCAAGTTATGTCATTTTTATGGATATTTCAAAAAATGTTATTGTTTCTATAAGAGAGAAATAGAGTATGCCTAATTAACTTGATATGAGTTCTTAATATAAAATAAACTACTGATTGAGATTAAAATTATTTTATTTTATTTAAAAGCTTTCATGTTAGGCATCACTATGCAACTTGACATCTCAGCTAGATTGATATTTCAAGTAACAAGAGTCATCTGTCATCACATGAAAAAGGTATTATTTAAAGAAAAGAAAAAAGAAAGAAAATACAAAAAAAATATGTAAAGACTAAACCAAAAACCCATATGTTAACAAAAATAATACATGGGTAAACTTAAAACAAGTTCTTCTATCATATTACGATTTTTATTATACTTATTATTATTTATAATAGTTATATTAATGTTAATATTAATGTTAATAATATAAATTATATTAATATTAATATTCATAATATAAATTATATTATTAATATTAATATAATTATTAATATAACTAATATTAATATTATATTATTAATATTATTATTAATATATTATTAATATTATTATTAATATATTAAAATATTTATTAATATTAAAAAACTAATATAATATTAATAACATATTAATATAATATTAGTAATATTAACAATATTAATATTATTAATATTGTTAAGAATATTAATATTAACAATATTAATATAATATTAATAATATTAATAATAATTATTAATATTAAAAATATTAATAGAAGATTAATAATAATGATTAATATTAACAATATTAATAATAAATAATATTAATAATAAACAATATTAATAATATTAACAATATTAATAATAAATAATATTAATAATACTAATAATAAATAATATTAAATATTAATAATATTAATAATATTAATAATAAATAATAATAAATATTATTAATATTAATAATATTCATAACATTAATAATAGTCATAATATTAATAATATTCATAACATTAATAATATTCATAATATTATATTATTAATATTATTAACAATAATAATATTAATAAGAATCTTAAAAATAATAATAATTATAATAAAAATCATAATATTGCAAAAGAATTTGTCTGGTGTAGTGGTTAATGGTTTTTTTGTTACTGAAGAAACCTAGCTTCGATTCCCACTGCAGATTTTGTTTTGTCTATTATTTACATACGAAAAGTCTTCTTAATGATTAGAAAATATTGTAAATAATTTGGATTATTTACATACGGAAAGTCTTCTTAATGATTAGAAAATATTGTAAATAATTTGGACTCACTTTCGGGGTCCAAATAGCAAATATAGGCTAGAATAAGGTGTCTTTAGTATAATAGGGGTGTAGTTAGCATTTTAGGATGTTATTGGCCCTTTTGGAAGGTTTTTTGACCTAGTTTCTAGAAGGACAAGCCAAGGATGCAGGTTTGACTTAGTCAAACCCTAAGGCTGCCCATTTTTTCACTCTTCCCATCCTACCCCTTATGCTTGCTCTCCAAGGCTCCTTCACCTATAAATAAGGAGGCCTACCTCATGTATTTTCATGTTGAATTTAGAGTAAAGTTACTATACACAATTTGTGTTAGAGTTTATGAGCTTTGTCTCCTTACACCATTATCTTATCTTGTGAGAATTAGAGAGCTCTCAAGTGGCGACATTCCTCACTCATCTTGGAACAAACCACCATCCAAGTGGCGTGATCCTTCTCTAGCTTCATCCTTCTAAGTTTCCTTTTCCTTCATCTTTTCCTTCCATTATCATTCCATCTATTCATAAACATGTTCTTATTTTGCTTCATTATCTCTATTCGGTTTTTATATGTTGCTCTTGTTTTCCTTATGTAATTCCACACCATAACTAGTCATCATCATCACCTTATAATTGTGTTTTCCTTTTGCCTTTGTGAAATGAACATTCACATCTACTTAACCACTTGGTTAAGTTAATGTCCAGTGGGGATTTTCCTTAGGTTCTCACCTTAATCATCCTAAAATGTCAATCCTAATTAAAGCGCCACCATAAAATGCTAAATGATAAAATCAACTCACATCACTAACATATATTAGAGAAAAGGATTAGTATATTGTCGGATGTTACTAGTAAAGTTTTGCGACATTAATTATATACTGCATTAAATTAATGCATATATTAATATATTATATAAATTATTAAAAACATAAATTATTGTTACTGATGTTGCTTTAATATATTAATCTTTGTATTAATTTCTTGTAATGTATTTAGTGATATCACACTCATAATTAATATAATACATTAATATATTTCATAAATTACATTAACTAATAATTAAATACATATATTTATTATTTTTTATATTTTAAATATATTTAAATGATCAATTCAGAAAGAAAATTAAGAAAAAAAATTAATAAATGCTGATTCATTTTCATTGAACTTGCATTTATATAAAGCCGAGATTAGATATTCCTCAATCAAGTAAATTTCCATGAAGGACACAAATAGAGCTTTTAGCCATCTCTGAACATTTAGAAGAAATGGGCAAAGATGGCGACGACGAAGACGCAGACAAATACTTTCCTAAGAGTGATGGCGTTAATCACAAAATCAAATTAAGGAAGTACAAAGGTATTATATATATAATTCATTAGATTCATATACTTTTCTAGTTTTTACATATATATTTCTTCATTATGTTGTTTATTGCAGAACATTACGTAGATCGGAGAATGATTTATTTTATCTTCACGATGAAATGGACTCAGTAGAAGAAGAAGGGGGACGGGTATGATAGAAGGATTAAAGGAGAATAAAAGAAATATTTATTCTTAATTTCTAATTTGAGTTAGGAAGAAAAAGTCTCAAAGTGTGATTTGAGTTTTGAATGTAATATTAATTGTTATTGTTTTTGTTAGTAAGGGTGGGCAAAAAATCCACTTAGACTAATCTGACTCAGGTTTTGAACTGCTTTGATCCATTTTTAATCTGTTTATTTAAATCTAGTTTTTATTTTAATCTAAATTTTATAATTTTTTCAAATCAGATATTTGTTTTGTTTATACAGATTTTAAAAAAAAAAATATAGAAAATCCAAATATTCAATCCAAAAAACTAGATACCCATTCCGTTTTGCAACTACGAAGCCCTCTTTCTCTGCACCTCCGCAAAACGCAATGAAACACTTACTCTCCACCGCCTTCGACTCTCTCTCCACCACCTTCGGCTCCCTCTACACCTCTCTCTCTCAACTGCCTTCGACTCCCTCGCCTTCGATTCTCTTCACGACCTTCGACCTTTGATTCTCTCAGCAATTCAATTCCAGTTTTGAAAATCGTTCCAGTTCTGAGGAGGAACTATCAGGTAAGCACCTGTCCAATTATCAATTTGGCATTCAACATATCCCTCTTAATGAGTAAAAGCTTCTTTTGCGATTGTAGCATCATTAACCTAAGTCCTGCAATTGATTTAGAATTCTCCATTGAATACTTTTTTTCTTTCTTATTTTTTCTTTAATCTTCCTATTATAGGGAAAGTGAAGGTTCATTGGAGCTGATGATATACTTGTTGCTACTCAACACTTTCAAGAAATAAAGAAACAAACCACACAGTTATTGCAATTTGTTGGGCACAATAAATGTTTGTTGTATTATATTGATTTCCATATATGCATTGCGTAGTAACAAGCATGCAGGTTTGTGTCAATATTTTTCTAATAGTTATAAAACCAATATGATGGTCCCTCATACAAAGATATAGCTAGCTTAGCTAGCTATATGACCATCTACGGTTGCAATATACTCTCTATAGGCTTTAAAGACCCAATATATCTTAGAAAATTGTCTTTGTTGTGTTCTTCTCTGGGGAGCAAGAAAGAACAAAGATCCTAAAAATTTGTGATGCATTTGGTGCAAACTATTACCCTATCCCTGAAGATATAAGTAAGTAGAGGCAAATAACATTAGAGGTATGTATGCCCAGATTAAGAACATTTTTTCCTCTTTGAATCATTCATACTAATGTATCATAGCATAGGAGCCAGGTGTACTCTAGTTTCCAGTCAAAACTTCTTTCCGTTACCGTTTTTGTGGGGGAAAATTATTTCAAATTCAATATTATAATATTGTTCAAATCCCACATCAGCTACAAATATATCATATATTATAACTAATGTAGTCATTATAAGGCTTGGACACTCCTTACCATATAAGCCAATTTTGTGTGGTGAGTTAAGTCCTAATTACGAATTCTAAAATTGTATCTAAGTCCATCTTATATTTGTTATATCACTCATGTTAGTCTACAATAGATGTTTATTTCTAGGCATGGGGAAATGTTGTTATTGGGTGACCCATATTTGTCCATGGTTTTGATATATTGTTTTCAAAATAGTGTTTTAGGCATGAGGGGATGTGTTTAAATCTCACATTAAACTAGAGATATGACTAATGTAGTTCTTATAAAGCTTGGGCAGTTTCTCCTTACAAAATGGTTTTGTGGATAAAGATAGCCCATAAGCCAAATTTCTAAGAAGAAATATCAAACTTTATCCTAATATCTATCTTATTTCCCAATCCAAGAGGATTTCTCTTGGTGCTCTTTAATACTTCCATTCTTTATTTTGAAACCATAGTGCCTTACCCTTTAGGTTCTTAATGTTGCTTTATAGAATTACATGTTATTATTGTTGACTGAAAAATGGGAAGTTGGAAACTGTTGAAATTATTAGGTTTAGGTGTAGAGAGAAGAGAAAAAAGACTAAATAATGTGAAGTTGATGGATTTGATGTGATACTATTGATAAAACGGTAACCCAAATTTAATGATTACTAAATTTCATATACTAATTAAATAAGGAAAGAAATCATGAAACATAAGAAGTATGGAAACCATTCTTTAGGGATATGTAGAACACTCCAAATTAGTTTGAGATATAATATGATATTTTTAGATGTTCTAACACTGCTCTTCAAACTTAAGTATATCGGACTTTAAGCTTCTCTCAATTAAAGTCACTAATGAGAATAAATGAGGCATATAACAACATAGTCAGTAGGCCAACAATGTCTAAAAGTAGAGCTATAATATGAAATTGATAGCTACCAACTTATCTAAGATATTGCATCATCTAATTGAGCTTTTTACAACAGAGATAGTCTGACACAATATTTTTAGGTACAACAATGAATAGGTTGTATCTTTTACTTTTATTCAATATCATCAATACACAGAGAAGATGATTATTCAGTCTCAAAACCAATTGAGCATGTGGTTTCTACTCCACCAATGATCTCTAGCTCTACAAATGTGAGACCTCCTTGCCATGAGGGAAGAAAAAATCGTTCAGAATCTTGGAATCATTTCATTCAACTAGAACCTAAGTCGGATAAGAGAGCTCAGTGCAAGTATTGTGATATCACTGGTGCAGAAACGTAAAACAAATGCGGTTATTTTCATTTTACAAATGTGGCTAAACAACCGCATTTGATCAACACACAAATGCGGTTAAACAACCGCATCTGTAAATAATCTGTAAATACTATTTACAAATGCGGTTTTTTGTTGGAGCCGCATCTGTAAATGCTCCAGAGGTGTGCCCAGGTTTGGAATTGGAATGATTTACAGATGCGGTTGTTTACTGTAACCGCATCTGTATATGTTTCAGAGGTGTGCCCAGGTTTTGAATGGCAATGATTTATAGATGCGGTTGTTTACCTTAACCGCATCTGTAAATCAAGGGAATGATTTACAGATGCGGTTGTAGTAAACAACCGCATCTGTAAATCACATTTACAGATGCGGTTGTAGTAAGCAACCGCATCTGTAAATCATTCCCTTGATTTACAAATGCATTTAAGGTAAACAACCGCATCTGTAAATCAGGTTTTTTTTTTTTTTAGAATGATTTGGTTAGTTGTTTTCCCATTCGAATTATCTTGTGCAGTTTCATTATACCCATCCCAGCCAGCCAGACAGATAAACAGATTCAGAAGAAACTAAATGTCAATTTATAGTAATTGATCAAAATGCATACAAAAATAGTAATAATATATCTCTATCTATCTTCTTACACTATTGATCAAATCGTAGAGTTATAAAAGTTTAGGAAATATGTGGACCAAGATTGTCTCACATATGTCATGGCTTCCGAACTCATGGGTTCCTCATCCGTGAAGAACTGCATTTCAAAATGGTTGACACATAAATTAGTTTTAAGATAGATAAATTAGTTTGAAGTTATAAAAATAATTTAAGAAATCTTACCTCTTGCCAATTACTTGTAAGACCTAGTCTTACAATGGTACTCATCCATTGCATGACGTAATAGCCACACTCATAGCTTCCTGGTTGTTTATTACACTATAATTCAATAAATTGTAAAAGTTAGTATAATTAAACAATGAAAAAATAAAGAAAAATCTTACATACCTTTAATCTTATCCAGTTCAAATTCTGAAAATTTGAATTCGATCTCCCTTTTAGAATGTTATATCCACGCCATGAACTGGTTGAGACAAAAAACCTTGTTAGTGGATTACTTATAGTTTCAACCATAGTTAAGTTTATAGTGTACTTACTTATCAATGATATTCTTAAAACTTGTGGATATCTTCTTGTGTAGGGAACAGAACCACAAAGTTGTCTTATCCTTCACTGATAAGACAACTAATTGCCAATGACCCCTATATCATCCATGAAAATAGTTGAGTAAATTTATAAAACATGAATATAATAAACTTTTAACATATATATATTTAAACTTACTCGTTAATATAAGGGCACAAATAAACCTCTTTTCCCTCTCTTTCCAGGGTGTTAGTGATGTATGATTGGGTCTCATTTGTCTTTGCTCCAGTGGGATTAGTATATGCAGGATCTAAGAATCCATACACATTTTCCTTCCCCTCAGTGACAGAGACACCATTCAAAAACCTACAAGTAATTAGTTAAATCATAATGAATGCTAATTTAACATAAATGAAAATGAAATGTAGGTAACGATACTTACATCATAAAAAATTGAATGATATTTATATTCAGCTCCTGATCCCCAGCTACAAATTCTAGCAGATCTGACATGTATATGTACAATGGTAGCTCAGGGTTTGTTTCAAAAAAGGTATCATCCCATGGAACTTCCAGAGGATCTCGTCCAAGTTGTCTAGCAACTATAGCTAAGGAAGCTATAGCATCGTCAAGCGGAACCTCTTGTTTCTTTTTCGGACTTGGTTTCCGACGAGGTTTCTACAAAAAGAAAAAAGATTTGTTATAAATTACATGTAATATATAAATATAAATTAGCATATGAAATGAAATTATTACCAGTGGTTGTGGCATATATCGAATCAGGTGTCTGGGCCAGGCTACAAAGGACTGAAATGCTTCGGCCACAGTTGTTACCTCTTCTGAAGGTAGTGGAAGACGAGCATCAGGTACTCGTACTCTTTCAACCGTGACCTTTGCTGCATCAGGGGAGAGAGGAACGTTATGTAAGGTGGTGGCGTCTTCATAGACTTTTCCAATGGCCACCACCTGAGGAATCATGCCACCCTCTACCAGTAGCTCACATTGCCTTGTCTGGCCAATGATATCATCCCCTGATGCTGTAGGAGCTGCACAACTCCCCTTTGTGCTCTTGGGAGCGGGACTAAGAAGCGTTTGAATCGGCTGCTCAGCACAAAGTTGTTGCGATATCTCTTGTCGCAACTCTAGCCTCATCTTTTCCGTCTCCCTTCTCATCTCATCCATTAGTTCTTGACATAGCCTTTGCTCCATTTCTTTTTTGCTCTCTTTGGAGGAGGAGGATGAGTGTCGTGGTGCAGCTCCAAAATAAAGTCTAATCCCAACTCCTTGTCCAGCTGCACGAACACGACCAGAGTGCTCAGGTTATCTAATTGCTTCAACAAGGATATCACGACAACCTTCAGCAACAAAATTACCTTGGGAGTCCAAGGCATCCTGCAAGAGACAAAAATCATATGAGGTTTTATTATAAGTAATGCATCATAATAGATGAAAAAAGGCTTAAATAACTTACAATTTTTTCAATGATAAGCCCTGATTGCTCAGAACTTGGTGCACCCGACTTCTTAATTCGGGCCCTCTTCCATTTATCATGGCGCGTAGGTGGTGATGGAGGAGAAGTGACCCCTGTTTCCACATCCTGAGATGCACTCCCCTGTCTGGATTGCTCCTTTTCAACCATCAGTGCTTGCTCAAGCTTTTGATACCCCGCACGAGACATTACGTGCGGGGTAAGATTCTTTAAAGCTATTTCTTGAGCTTTCTTCTGCCGATGCTGTCATAATTGAAATAAACAAAGTGAATTCAATAATATTAACTCATTAATGTTATATAAGTCAAAATAGTTAAGTAGCTTCACTTACAGTCCATTCTTCAGTTAGACGGCTTTCTTTAAAAGCAAGCCATGTCTCTTCATCAATAAAATTGTATCTTTCACAAGGACTTTCATCCTTAAGCTCACCAGAAATGTATCTCATTGTGAGTCTTGACTTAAAGGCACGAAACTTCAGTCCGATATTGGATAGAATCCTTGATCGAAGCGGTTCCACATTAGGAATTTCAAAATTTGCCTGCAAAATAACATCAGCAAAGTAAAGTTAGTTAATGAATATTAAATAGCTTTATATGATAACAATAATTATGTAAACCTTACCAGAACATCCTCCCACAGCATGTTTCGGTCGACGTCTGACACCTCGTCCCATGAATTAATCAAAATGGAGAGTCTCTCACGAGAAAGAACTCCAAGATAGCTATTAAACTCATCTGCATTAGGACCATATGCCATTCCAGTGTTGACGTCAATGTCAATAGCTGTCTTGTCACCAGCGGCACGTTTCTTTGCCAGACGCTTCATCCGAGTAGGTCCTCTGTTGCCTCGTCCGGATCGGGGTCTAATTGGAGTTTGATCGTCACCCATATCTCTGATAAAAAAATTATTTAACAAACATTAGTTCATCTGTATGGAAAGAAAATCATATAAAACAAAAACATAATATAGTAAATGCATATTATAAAAAATATTTCTAAATTTATTACCATAATGGGTTACAAGTTCATATGTAAATTCCTTCACTATGGTCTTTACGGGTTGCATGTACATGATCAAGTACATCGTCATCTTTATTAGTTATCATTGGTGTGAATGAATGGGGTTCACCATTTTCAATATCATCTATGGCCTCCCCTTGTTTTTTCCCGTGTAAAACAACATACCAATGTTCTGACGTAGGATCTTTCACGTAGAAAACTTGAGATGCTTGTTGAACCATTATAAATGGCTCATCTCGATACCCTATCTTTCGAAAGTCCACTAGTGTGAATCCTGATTCATCAATTTTAACCCCACTTTTATTGTCAACCCATATACACTTGAAAACTGGAACTGAAAACTTAGTATAGTCAAGCTCCCATATCTCTTCTATAAATCCATAATATGCCATTGATCCAATTACAGGATTTGTATCTTTCGAGGTGGAAAACTGCATTGACTCGGCTTCAAGAGTAACACTAGAATTTTGAACTGTACTATTTTCATCCATAGACTTAGTGTAAAATATACAATTATTCACTTCGTACACTTTACAAGAAATGACATCAAACTTCAATTGAGCAGCCAACCAGGTCAAGGTCTCTGATGCCGTTGAATCCTTTAACACCTCCTCTTTAAACCAAGGCATGAATGTTCTATTATGTTCCATCAAGACCCATTTGTCTGCTTGTCTTGGATTATTTGCCTTCACAATAGCTGTATGAGCTTCTATGTAAGGTATAACTTCATATGTATTATTTAATATATACAAATGTGGTTGCAAGACTTCTGACCAAGATTTGCTTACAATATTCACACTGCGTAAACATTTACTTGTAGAACGCCTATGGTGCCATGAATTAGCTGGAAGACCTATTGGATTTGCTTTTGACATGTAATCTGAACAAAATTCAATACTTTCTTCAGCTATGTACCTTTCAATCATTGAAGCTTCTGGATGATAATGATTTTTCACATAACCTTTCAAAATTTTCATATACCGCTCAACAGGATACATCCATCTTAAGTACACTGGTCCACACAATCTAACCTCTCTAACCAGATGCACAAGTAGATGAACCATGATGTCAAAAAAAGATGGAGAAAAAAACATCTCCAATTCACATAAGATAACAATAATTTCATCTTGAAGTTCATCTAGTTTTAATGGATCAATGACTTTACAACTGATGGAAGAGAAGAATGAGCACAAACGGGTTATGGTATGTCTAACATTTTTTGGTAAGATCCCACGAATAGCTACAGGTAGAAGTTGTTGCATCAAGATGTGGCATTAATGAGACTTCAACCCAATTAACTTCAAATCTTGCATTGACACTAGGCTCTTCACATTTGAGGAATGTCCTTGTGGCACTTTTACACCCTTTAGACATTGACAGAAACTTACTTTTTCATTTTTTGACATGGTATAACAGGCTGGGGGCAAATATGTACGCTTACCCATTTCTATCGATGCCAACTCCCCTCGTATGTTCATCTCAACCAAATCTAAACGAGCATTTAGACCATCCTTCATCTTCCCGTTAATGTTAAGAAGTGTACCAATTAAGCTATCACACACATTCTTCTCAACATGCATTACATCTATACAGTGTCTGACTTCTAACCTCGACCAGTACGGAAGATCAAAGAAGATTGATTTTTTCTTCCAAATGTTAGTCACAACTGACTTTTTTTTTGACTTACCGAAGGTGTGGTCTATGTTATTTACCTTTTCGTAAACCTCAGCAGCAGTTAGTGGAGTTGGTGGACCACTAGTCTCTTGGTGTCCATTAAAGGCTTTTTTCAACCTCCGGTAAGGATGATGACTTCTAAGAAACCTCCGATGCCAAAGATATACTGTCTTCCTTCCATGTTTCAATTGTTGAGAAGCAGTGTCTTCTTCGCATATTGGACATGCTTTATGACCCTTAACACTATAACCTGATAAGTTACCATATGCCGGAAAGTCATTGATGGTGCAAAATAACATGGCATGAAGCTTGAAAGTTTCATTAGCAAATCCGTCAAATACTTGAACACCCTCATCCCACATTAACTTCAAATCTTCGATTAGGGGACTTAGATAAACATCTATGTCATTCCCTGGCTGTTTCAGACCAGATATCATCATAGACAACATCATGTACTTTCGCTTCATGCACAATCCAGGAGGTAAGTTGTAAATAACTAGTAAAACAGGCCATGAACTGTGATTTGTACTCATTACCAAACGGATTCATTCCATCTGTAGCTAGACCAAGTCGGATATTTCTTGATTCTTTACCAAACTCTGGAAACTCATCATCAAATTTCTTCCACTGAACAGAATCAGCTGGATGTCGATACATGCCATCACATTTCCTCTCATCTGCATGCCATCTAAGATTCTTAGCATCGTCTGGGTTTGCAAACAAACGCTTCATCCTTGGAATGATGGGAAGATACCACATAACCTTCATTGGGGGTCCATGCTTTTCCATCTCTTCAATAGTATCATCATCTGTTTGTTTCAATTTATAACGTGATAACCCACACCTCGGACAACTTTTCAACAATTCAAAATCTTTCTGGTATAATATACAATCATTAGGACATGCATGTATCTTTTTATACTCCATACCCATTGGACAAAGAATCTTTTTGGCCTCATAATTACGATTAGGTAGAGTATTTCCCTCTGGAAGCATATCCTTCAACAGCTGGAGCAATTCCATGAAACTTTTATCAGTCCATCCATTTAGTGCCTTCAAATTCATCAATCTTAACACCACCGACAACCGTGTGAAGTTAGTTGATCCAGGATACAATGGAGTCTCTGCATCGCTTGACATACTTCCATATCCATGCGCTTTTGCAAAAGACTTAGCTCCCACATCACGAATCATGTCCTCCAATCGATCATCAACTACATCATCGTGTTCTGCTTCATCCGTGGTGGATCCCACATATTCTTCAGTTATGGAAACACGTGGTAAATTTAATAATTCACCATGCCATGTCCAAGTTGTATAAGATCGAAGAAACCCATCACATAGCAGGTGTTCCCTTATGATATTCACATCCAGTATCCTTCCATTCAAACAGTTAACGCACGGACACCTAATCTTTCCTCCATCACGACCACTATTAATCGCGTTACGCTGCGCAAATTGTATAAATTCTTCTACTCCTCTTTCGTACTCATCACTTATACGAGCACAATGAATCCAACTTCGATCCATTATATATTTTGCAATATAGTTATCTAGGATTTTCTAATAAGTGTTCTATCTCATGCATTTGCCGAGGGTCGAACACCCCCGGACTCAATACCAGCACGTATTATTGTCGGAGGTCCAAATACAAACACGATATTCTATTCTAATGTAACAACTAACATAACATAAATTCTACTATAAACTAACAAATAATTACTAAATAATTTAAATTTTAGAAAATAGAAATTATATAATACAAATTATATAAATTAATACAAATTTATATTAAATAATATACAAATTATAATACATAAAAAAAAATATTCAAAGTACAGCAAAAAAAAATTCACAAAATCTAAAACAAAACTAACGTAAAAACTACCAACTAAATAATATAAATTTTAAAAATTAAAAATTATATAATACAAATTTATATTAAATAATATACAAATTATAATACATAAAGTCAAAAATTCAAAATAAACAAAGTAAAATTATAAAAATCTAAAAATGAACCAACCTTGTGTGCGAAAATGCTGATTCAAGTGGTAGAAAACCAGAGGTGGAAACGAAAGAGTGGCGCGACAGCGGCGGAGCAATGCAACAGTAACTTCAAGCACTGCAAGGAAAAAACCATATATAAGAACAGCATTCCTAAAGCGAACTGAAGAGAATGAAATGGGATACGAAAATCACAATGGAAGCAATAGCATTGAAGATGCACAGAAGCAAGGAACACAGAGCGCAGCGCAGCAACAGCGACAAGCAAGAGCAGAGAAAAAAGAGTGAAAGTGCAGTGGCGCGCTTCAAAATTTAGGTTAAAAATATTTTACAAATGCGGTTATTAGTTAAAACCGCATTTGTAAATGAAAGTTTTTCATTTACAGATGCAGTCATACACATGACCGCATCTGTAAATGAAATGCCTTTCATTTACAAATGCGGTTTTAACTAATAACCGCATTTGTAAAACAAACTAATTTCAAAAATGCCACCGTGTTTTTAACAAATGCGTTTTAGCGCGAAACCGCACTTGGAAAGGAGTATTCCTTTCATCATTTTGCACTAGTGTATTCTTATTCGATAAGATAAAGGAACAAGTGCAATGCGAAATCATGTGTTTTGATGCCCAAATAACCCTGATAAAGAAGAAAACAAGAGGCAAAAAGTAAGTGCTTCTTCCACAGTTGATGGAAATATGAACTCTCCTTCTTATGATAGGTTTGACCAAGAATTTTGTCAAGAAGAACTGGTAAAAATGTTTGTGGAAGCTGAACTCCCCTTTCGATTTGTTAAGCATGTTGCTTTTAGGAAGTATTCAAATGCATTGCAACCAAGATTTAAGATCCCATCACACTATACCTTATCACGAAATGTTGTATCATTATGGAATGCAAAAAAGGTATATTTGAATAAGTTTCTTTCTCAACATTGTCAGAGAGTTTGTCTAACTACTGATACATGGACTTCACCTTAAAATAAAAGTTATATGTGTTTGATAGCCCACTTCATTGACAATGATTGGAACTTGCATAAAAAGATTTTGAATTTTCATCAAGTAATAAGTTATACAGGAGAGGCCATGGCTAAATTTGTTGAGTCATGCTTGCATGAATGGAGTTTGAATCGTGTTTTGACCTTGACAGTAGATAATGCTACATCAAATGAAACGGGAGTTCAACACTTGAAGAAAAGACTACTATCTAAGGTGACTATATCCATATGCGCTGTTGTGCACATATTTTGAATTTAATTATGAGTATTGGGCTAAAAGAGATTGATAACTCTGTTTTAAGAATTCGTGCTACAGTTAAATATATTAGATCATCTCCTTCTAGATTTCTAAAATTCAAAGAATATGTTGAGAAACAAAACATTGAATATAACGGTCACATCTGTTTGGATGTTGAAACTAGATGGAATTCAACTTATTTGATGTTAGATGCTGCTTTGAAACATAAAAAGGCATTTGATGAGCTTGAATTTCATGATACAAAATATTCTAATGAGTTAGGAAAGGGAATTGGTTTGCCTTCTTACGAAGATTGGGAGTATGTTGAGTCTATTCTGCCTTTCTTGAATATTTTTTATGAAGCTACTTTGCGCATCTCCGGTACCTCTTATGTTACTAGTAATATGTATATGCTAGAGGTGGTAGGAATTTGGAATGGGATCAATCATTTGCTTAAGTCCAACAATCCAAGTAGTGCTACATATAAGATGGCTGAAAAAATGGAAAAAAAATATGAGAAATATTGGGGTGAACCTATCAAGTTGAATATGTTGTTGCTAATTGTCGTTGTCTTAGATCCTAGATACAAAATGAGATATATGAATTGGGCAATTGATCAACTTTTTGATTCAGAAAATACAAATAACGGATGTGTCTTAAAGTTAAGATTAGATATTTCTTTGAAGTTGTTGTTTGATGAGTATAAAAGTCAAAAAGAGGGAGCTGAAAATGACACACAACAAATACATGAAGAGATACCTAGTTATAAGAATGATCCGTATGGTTGGAATAAATTTTTGCAAACAACTGGGTTAACCTCTTCAAACAAATCTAAGCTTCAAAAATATTTAAAGGAAGAACTTGATACAAGTGCATATTTGAATATTCTAGATTGGTGGAAAATTAATTCATGTAGATTTCCAATCCTTTCAAACATAGCGCGAGAATTATTAGCTATACCTGTTTCTACAGTAGCATCTGAGTCCGCATTTAGCACAGGAGGAAGAGTGCTTGATCCATATCGTAGTTCTTTATCACATCAAAAGGTGGAGGCACTTATTTGTACACAGGATTGGCTAAAACATACACCTTTACCGTCATTGTTAGACTATGATTTTGAAGAGCTTCAATGTGTTGACCAAGGTATATTGATGTTCCAATTATGTATTAATGTTACAATTAAATATGTATTAAATAACGATAAGTTTTTTATTTCTTATAGAGTTGGTTTCTTAACAAGATGTTGGCGGATTAACCACAATTTCTCTTAAATAGTATGTTTGCTTCATGACCACAACTTGATTTCTTTGAGATTGAGATGTTATGGTTCATCAATGATTTTGAATTACAAAAGGTAAATAAATTAACTTTTCTTTAATTATTTTTTATTTATTTTTGGTGTTGCATATAGGTTGTAAAAATGGACTTCTTAATTCATTTTCGAGGTTGGAGTGGAGACAAGACAATGCACAAAGATAACAGGTTTCTTCTTTTGCATACTTACCTTTGGGAGTGTTGTTAAGTTTTGTGAGTATTGATTTTTAATCTCATTTGTTCAGTAGCATAGTTTGAGTATCCCTTTGCTGTGTTAATTCACAACTTTTTGTGACATTTTTTGTTGTCATTTAGGTGGTTCATGCCTGTAAATATTCTTGCCACATTCATAATTAGGCTCGGCCTTGGGATGGATTTTGATTAAGATTACAAGGCCTCCCAAACGCATGGAAGGTCTAATCTTGGGTTATTGTTCTGCTGGTATGAACTCCTCTGCACAAAATACATGAATGCTGGAAACCACATTTGTAATCTGCATAACCTACAAAGTAA